>LR737393.1:713583-896712 GCA_902655005.2 Marronus borbonicus | reverse complement strand
TCAATACCATGAGGAAGCTAAGCTATCTTAGCATTATTTTTTGGTTATTGTTTGTATTTTCTGATGTCTTCTAGTTGTACGTAATTCTTAGTGAACTTGTAGTAACGATTGACGTTTTCTTAGACAATCTTTTTAATTTGGTTTACGGACATTGAGAAGAAGAATTACGGACATAAGAAATTTGTTTAGAGCGCTAACTTTTCAAAAATTGTTTGTTGCCTACGTTAGAATTCTTACACAATTCCGAACAGATAGTTATTATGGTTGCTACTATTTTGATCAGAGCAACACGTTCTCCAAAATTGGCGAAATAACTATATACTTCAATTGATCTTTGTTCAATTTCGTCAATGATTTAAGTTGGTATTATCGGCTATTAAGGGTGTATTTGCGAATTGATGTCCTTGATTACCGCAACTAACAATCATTCCCGACATTACTAAAATGCTGTCTCTGTATTACGCCTTGCATACGTACTAAAATCACTTACAGAAACCACTTTTTGCTTACAACCATGTTAATTACCGCATTGTAAATTTCATTTTTATAACTTATACCTATTTCTAACCATTTTCTGGTTTCTTATAATTGTTGATCATCTGGTGTATGAAAACAATGATCATAGATTTGGCAAAGAAAACAGAAACAAACATTTTACTTTGGTGATAAAATCACATTTTTAAAGCGCTTACTTGCGAGATTATTTACAACTACATATTTACTTTTGTCCGTCAGCTTATTTTATTTTCTAATAACTAACATTCCGAATCAAAGGGTTCTATTGAAATTTTCGATGACATACGTATTTTTAGGCCAATAGATTGCCGTATTACCATAAGTACTTTTTCCTCTATTATGTAACTATCATTATATATTGTTTTAAAGTGTAAATTGTGGTACTAATCTTTATGTAAGGGAGATGCATCGATATTTGCGGTCGAAGGTAGATGCGACGCTGTTACCACTTTCTATAGGTTTAAGCGAGGACGCACATACCAAAGATATTGCCAATTGCTCACCCTTGCCGCCTGCCACGACGCTAAAGAGATATCTATGTTAACAAGCAACGCATCGTGGAAGCCTGCGCTCACGGTTATTTATCAGTTTTCCGCCACACCGAACGGATTACTGAAAGGTAAACCTCTTCGATATGTCCTCGCTCTATCAATGTAAACTAAGCCTAAACCGATTAAGAAATATTGATATTTAGTATGAACGTCGTTGGTTTCCGAGAAAGGGGATGGAGTCACATAAATTGTTTTTTCTCCTAGTTTAATCTAAAAATATATATTTTTTGAACGGGGTTTCAATTATGTAATGTGCTAGTCTTACACTTTGCTTCCCGCGTCAAGATTTTTAAAAATTTAACGTACGTGTTACCTAATAGTTTGGTATACATTTTCTCGCAAGTAAGTACGTTTGTTTATAACGCTTAGTTCTTTTAACAAATTTTAATTTGATTAAATACTTAATTTTCCCTTGTACTTTCTTTTACAACGTTATTATAAATCCACGTGTATATTCATATAAAATAAATTATGCTTTCGGCTTCTAAATATAGATACTTGATATTTCGACAATGATATGTTTCATAGATAAAAGTTACTTTCGTTTGGACAGTAAAGTTTGCATAGTATTTAGGCTTTCTTCTATCGATTGGGCAAATTTAGACGTGCTTGTCATTTCAGACGACCAAAAGGCCGACAAACAAAATACAATTGAATCAGGCTTAGGATTGTAAGAAGCTCCGTAGCCATCGGGATCCACTGGCCCGTAACCCATGAAACTATCGCTAGAAGTAGCCACTTGGCTTGTGCTTAAGAGGAACTTATTGGTTAACTTGTAAGAGATATCGGTAAATATTGCTGGCAGTGGGTGTGCAGCTGTCGGGGAGGTCTCTTTGGCCGCCTCGCGTAGACCAAGAAGATGTATGTCGATGCCTAGACCCATGATATTATCGACCATTTCGCAAGTCTGTTGTTTTATTACTTTATCCCAAAGTTGTAATTTTACTTCGTCAGAAACTAGATGGAATGTAACTTTTCTATTACCCAAATCATCGTCTTCTTTCGGTTGTGCCATTGCCCTCACCCAATCTAGTGCCTCGGGACTTGCCGATCTTATGCAATCTACCCGCCCGTACAAGAAACGACGAGTTGAGGCACTCTCATAAGTCGCTGTTAATTTTCCTTGTAGTTTATAGTAGGCTAATTGTAAAGCTAATTGGATATAAGCATCCGGACTAACTTTGCACGATTTAATGAAATCTTTACCGTAACCGGTAAATCGGTAAACACAAAAATCTAAATCCTTCAGTAAATTGTCTAAAAATATGCCAGCTTCTTCAATCTTTTTCTGTTCATCACTCTCTAGGATCCATTCTAATCTTTCTGGTGGGGGTAAATGGGAAATAGAAGTTGAAGGAACATCGGTATTGGCGGGTAAAGAATTTACTTGCTTTAGAATCTTCTCTATCATTTGGATCAGTGCGACGCCCTCTGCTGGTGAATGCTCGTAGCACAAACCACACGCACCATCGCCAGAGACAATTAACTGCAACGTTTTATCGAACCATCTATTACCTGAATTGTGCTTAGTTCCACCGCCATGCAGCATTTGTAACGCTAAATTAGTCTCGTCTCTTCCTCCTGCAGAATGACCTTTCGTTCCTTTGGGTAATCTACAGTTAAACGATGCTGGTAGAGGTTCGTCGAGGCATATTACTAATAAAGATTTCTCAATTAAATCCAAATTTCTCGCATTTTTCAAATCTCTCTTAAGCGTTTCCCTCATTTCAGCCCAAAGCGGTCTCTTCCAACCGGTTAATAAACCTACTGGTACAGTGTTCGATAAACAAGGTGCATCATCTAAAATGTACAATAACTGGGAACATACTTCATCTTCGTTTAGGCGACCCCTATCAGCCGCTTGTACAGGAACGCAATAGAAAACATTTCTACATAAAACAATTACGTGCTCCGCTAGTGGGGAGTTGTTCATTTGTGAACTTTCGGGTAAATACTGCGTGTCAGTTTCGCATCCGGGTATCCTGCAAGAACCTAATACTCGATAATACTGTGACATGCAAAGCGGTTGACCTGGTTCGCGTGAGGTGGCGCGTTCAGTTGGTAACGCTCGCCGATCTAAAATCGTTTTGTAATCCAACGCGGCTTCTATCAATCTAGCAGTGAATCTGGCAACGTCCAATACTGTGGTGAATTTCCTCGGCGGGAAGACCATACCAGGATTCGAATTGACTGGTAATGGTGCTGGATTTCCGAGATACATGTCTTTTAACCAATAGTCGTAAGCCTGAAACAAACTCAAGGTGTTACTAAAAACTTCAAGAATGTGTATGTTGTAAAGAAAGAAGTTTTAATGCAAAATTCTTGCTAATTTAGCATTATTACAGTTCACAACTTTTAATTATTTTATGTTTTGGTAGCGCTTTGATAAGTCGTTTTTCAGGGCGTAGCTCTTTCAGAGAGGTGAATACATTTTTCAAGGCATAGCTCTTTCAGAGAGGTGAATAGTAACCGTATATTACTTCAAAACAATGTAAAATCTGTATCAAACTGTTCAATCATCTACCAGAAAAAATACAGCACCTAAATAAGCAACAATTCGAGAAGGTTATACAAAATTCTACAATTTTAGGAATACTTATGATGGGCGTACCCATTACCTTCATTTTAATTGGATGAAAGCAATGAAGAGTGACGATTTTAACAATGTATTATCGTTGAACAAACAAAGGATTATCAATGTCGGAATTATTGTAGTGTACACGGTATTAGTGGAACAACGGAAATATGCTAAATGTCTAGTGTCTATCAGCAAATAAGTGCAATACCAACAATTTATTTGCAACCTCTATAATTCCCCATCTATCTCATAATCCATACAATACATTGTAACGACAGTTACTAGAAACTACTTTGTTAAAAATTGTTCAAAATATGTGAAGTAATTAAAAATGGCAAGTATACATTACATGAAGCAAGTTAGATGCATAGATGCATTGATATTTAACAAAATATCCCTATTTATGGCGATGAATTCTTTTAAAATTAGACAGGTATTGTTAGGTAAATCGTGTGATTTTTTAAAATTTATTTCCCTTCACTACCTCATAACAAAAGAAATTGCTACTTAGTCGACATAAACATTAAAAATTAAGAAAAACAATGAATAAAAAATATAAAAAGTACATAATTTGCTCTAAAACGGGTATTCAAATTGATGGCCTTGTTCTTGGATACACTTTTTCAATCTTTGTGTTAATGAATGATGGTATCTTTGATGTGTGCTTGGATTATTACGAAATCTATCAGCTATAATTTTCTTCCCTTCTGTTCCATTGTTCTTCATCTTCCATAAACCCACAAAATGTAAAATTGAGGGGATTAAGGTCGGGACTATGAGCTGGTCAGATAGGTCTAATATGGGATTAATTTTTCGGAAATTAAACAGGTGTCTAACATTCCGTACAGCTAAACTTATTTTTCTAGTGCTTATTCTCGGATTATTTTCTATTATTTGCAAAATAGCTTCTTCGTTCTGGTAGCCCTACTATTAACTTTTGTTTATGTGAAACAGCCATCTTATCCAAAACGCCTATGAACTGCTAACTAGGGACATGTAATCTCCCTCAATAGATACTAATAGATACGTTGAGCTTCGGAAGAATTTGTGAAAGTGTATTTTAAAGCAACTTAAAAAAAACAAAGAACAGAATCAAACAAAAACGTAACACAACAAACTTGGCTAAATTATTACAATATTAAACTGGCATCTTCTATAATTTATCATTTAGAAAATAGATCGTCCATAGTTGGCATAAATGCCAATTGGGTTACTTCTTCCATTCATCTATTCGCTACCAATATTCGAAATTTCATTACGGAATATTGAGAATGCTTTCATATACTTTTCGTTACTTAATCTAACGAGTTTGTCAAGAGCTTTCGATTATTCTAAGAAATAAAAGTAATTCGAATAGGAATAAAAATAATCAGGTTACCAGCCCTTGGTCAACAGAAAATTACTTTTGTTTTTTTAAGAATAAATTATGAATTTCTTCCCGTCTCGAGAAATAGCATATGCCGCGCGCATGGAGGAGATTATAAATAAATTGTAGTTATTCAAGCGGAAACAATTCTATTATATCCCCTATTGTAGTGGGTAGATTTAGCTCAAGTTGTGATTGGATGACCGTGGAAATCACGAACGCCTGCGTGTCGAATGTTCCCCCTGATTGGCTACAACCCTTCATGACGGTTCGTACGGCCGGTTGCCTATATTTACCTCAATTGATTTTGTATCCCATTCACAACCAGGTAGACGAAGCCCAATCAATTTAATAATAGCGCCGACGTCTTTTTTTTTTGGGGTTTTATCGATATAATGGTGGAAATTGGAATGGTCGAGCAAATCGTGCTATTTTCTGTGTTAAAAGCAAAACGAGGAAATCAACATAATATAATTTCAAGCTGGTGTGCACCTAATATCGATCGTACGTCGAAAGCTCTAATATTAAAATAGTAATATTATTATCGTAATAAATGAAAATTAATATACTAGGTCTCATTTTCTCTATATATTTGCCATTGCTTAATGTGTCTTTATAGAGCCTATAATTAGCATATATATTTGTATATACCACCTTTATCAAACTAAATGCGAATCGGAACAAAATTTGAAAAATGTACATAATGGAAATATTTGCTACTTTACAGAAATAAAAGGGAGCCAAGATAATGTAGTCTGTGTAATTTCGGTTGCATAAACAATCGGAAATTTGAGGAGCTTCAATTCGCATTTAATTTGAAAAAAATATAATAACGTACATTCATGTATACATGTGCTTGTGGTCAAGAGTGTTTTGGACGCAAAATTGCAAAATTTGACAAAAGTTCTTTGCATGTACCTGGATGACAATTGGTTATATAAAAAGTAACTGAATCGTAACTGTTGGCTGTTGAAATCTATGCCAATAACGAAGCCCTATTTCTGCAGTTTTGCTCATGTTTTTTTGTTACTTTTGAACTTAAGGTTTCCCTTTCCATAATTTGTGCTTTGGGCCGTTTTCAAAGAATAGCGTATTATTCGCCGGTTGATAGTTGCGGATATGGCCGTTTCACAATTACTCAATAGCGTGCTACTTTTACAGTAAAATAATTCAATACGGAGCTATACAGATAAGTTTGTTTGTTTGCTATTATTGTTTTCCTCTGGATTACTGTGGATCTTCCTCTGCAGACCATGAAGTGAATGGTGTTGTAATGGGGGAAGAATGGTGCAACGAATTACTTGAGTACTCTCCGTTTAGATTAGTAGTATAGTATGAGGTAAATGGGAACACGTAACTTTACATAGAATGCTAGCAACTACGGAGAATACATAAAATAGTACGCTAACAGCACAGTAGGAAGTGTTCCTTGGCAAAATTGTACGATCCTAAGGCGTTTGTGTATAACATTTTTTTATAGTTTTGACGTTTATCTAAGGACTTGTGTGAGAAACTATTAGCACACCTCACACAATAGCAAACACAATCCATTTAAAAAATCATACAAGATCTTTTTAAATCTAATCACAAAATCGGCGACACATTCCATGTCATCTGGAGAGCTTAAGATCAGCTTAGTCTCCACGGATTTCGCATATTGCGCAAATTAAAAAATTTTGCTTTTTAATTTTTGATGATTTATGGAAAATTTACTGTTTACACAACTCGCACCTTCGCAATCACAGTTGTTCGTTCGTCAGTTATACTACTGTAACAGCTAATTGTTGCCATAGGCATTAAACAGTATGGAAGGACTGGACTGATCGGCTAATCGGCTTCAACTCGGTTGGACATTATTTTTACAAAACTTTCATGCAGGAAAGATATGCAGAGTAAGACATATGTTTTGACAAATATATTGTGTGAGGCGTAATATATATACAGCGTCATATTTCAACAAAAGAGCGCAATAGCTCCTAATTTTCTTTTATCGAAGTAATATTGAATGTTACCGCGTACAATGTTACCCAATACAATACACTATTTTCGCATTATGCAAGGAAGACGCATACTTATGTGGGATGCAATTGTAGTCTATTTAGTTCTTGCCATTATTTTTACTTTATTTGATCTTACGCGCCAGTCCAGTAATTTTTCGGAACAGACAACTAAAAAAATATATTGAGAGCTTCAAACATTCTTTCTAATGAAATCCCACGAATTGTGAATGTAATAGGAACATCGCCGGCAGACGAGAAAACTAAAATATTCATGTCCGATTTACTGAATTTCACTTTTGGTTTGGCAAACATATTTTTCTATTATTACTTACTGTAAAATTTTCGTTTCAAAGACGTTTTGATGTGAGTAGAACTGAAAGCTTTACTGTGTTGTACGTGGCTTTTGATATCTAAATAGGATGGTTGGTATCACTATCTTTGGTAATTCATATTTGCGTTAAAATCTTTTTAAATGTAGGGAATTCGAAATACTAAAGGATCAATCAACAACTAATAATTAGTAACAAATGAGATCAATCGCAACAATTCCAACTAAATTCCATTCGTTCCTTCAAGTTATGATAGGTTTTGAGTAAACATTATGTAACTACCCTTAAAAGTAGATATTTTGACGTTCCTCCTTCACAAAACAAATTCTATTATAATTTCAGAATGTATTCTCTGTAAATGCCGCTACGTCGCTAGCATGCAGAAATATTTAGTTGTACCGTCTCCACAATTGTAACGCAGAGGCATTATTACGCATTCATTCGTTACGAAAGAGGAGGCTTTTGTGCGAGTTGAGGTATGCTGTTTGAATTTCCGAAACAAGTTCCGCACAATCCAATTATAATTTTTAATCCCCCTAGGGGTAACGAACGGCACTGTTTGCTCGCAATCTCCGGGGATTTAACCGTACTCCACGATATTCGACTGGAAGAACACTTCTAACTCCGCAAGCCCAATATAAACACGCGTCTATCTCCGGGCTAAGCCCATCAGGTACTTGAACTTGTGCCGCATTAAAACACTATTGAAAGATGTAGTCAGGCGGATGCTATTTTATGGTTTTCTTTTGCTAGTACTGGCATCTGAAATTTTTAATCGGTATTTGTAATATGGAGTTATTTTAATTGATATAAATGTGGTTTAGTGATGCCGTAAATCAAAATCTTTTAAGTACAAGTACCAGGTTGAATTGAAATTTAAAAGAATTTAAACGATTTAATTAGTACCTGAAGATTACTAAAGAAGCGGTAGGAGAAGAAAAGTATTCGAATAGACCGTAAAAAGCAAAACGTTTACATCCGTTGACCCTACGTGCAGATCTATAATAAAAAAAGGCAATTAAGTTCTGCTGAATATAAAGAAGTAATATCACCTTAGCCTAGCGAATTGTAGCGACATCCTCATCAAGGTCGAAATAAGCTCGCTAAGTTTGCAGCAACATCAAATCGCTGCTGACGGTGTCTTCGATATTCGAGGAATTATGCGTAAGGGGTTTAATTCACCTGACCAGACGCGGCGGGAAGTTTTATTAAGAGGCTTTGAAGAGGGCCAGGGGAGATGCTCGGGCGCAAACGGCTTGTGTTACAGAAGAACAAAGACTGGTTGCTCCAATGTATTCTCACACTCCTTGTGAAGGAATTCTTTACAAGAAAACATGACAACGGCCCTCTCTTCGCCTAATATAGCCCCCTGCGACTTCTACCTCTACCGTAAACTAAAAATCTAATTGAAAAGTCGACGTTTTGACTCCATTGAAGATATCGCACTGGGCAATTTCAATGCTAATTTTTGAAAGGCAAACGATTTGTAATTCACTGGCGAAGAATTTCCTGATAGATTAAAAGGTGTCATCTTCATTAAAATTTCACAAGGGGCTCAGGTTGAATCGTTAATTGAAGTTCATAAACCTTTAAAAAACGTACATTACCTTCGTGTTTTAGTCGTTTTTTTGGAAATTCATCCTCTAAAGGGCTACAGAGGATGGGAGGTATTGTGAGAATTCCGTTATATACGAGTTATTGTTATTATTTATATCGTTTTTAATTACGGCGACTTCCTAAAGAAATACACATTGATGACGTCACCACTCCAATCTAATTCTGCATTCTGAAAATTTGTTGAAAGAAAAGCCAATTAAAGATAAAAGGTTTTCCATAGAAATAATTTTTGTAATTAAAAATTCATTTATGCATTACTTTAAGAACTCATTGAATGACACTATATATTAGTAAACATGAAAATTTTTGCAACATATTTTATGGTGTTTGTCCTTTTTCTCTTATTTTCTTCGAAAAAACTCCCTCGTTCATGATTTACGGTTTTTACGTGAAGACGAGACCAAAATAAACGAACATCGGAGGGTGGAAAATGTAAAGTTTACTTTCCGAATCGGTGATCAAACAATTTTCGCAGCTAACAAGATCAAATGGGGAGAGGAAAGTTCGGAACGAGTCGAACCGTGCACCAGCATCCCTTCCATCCATCTGCATTCCCTAATTGAAGACGGTTCTCTTTTTCCGTAGCCCTTCGTAATCTTTATTAATTAAGTAATATTTTCATTTTGCGCGTGTAAATAGCGTGTAATTTGGCGACGAAAGATTCCCATGGATATTTTTAATATGAGAAGAATGAAGATAATTAGTTTCTTAAATAAAATAAAACATAGGTTTTAACATAAGGATTAAGGCGATATGCTTAAGGAAGATCTTTAATTAATTACCCAATTGTCCAGTTTTTGCTGCTGATCGATCAAGTACAGTTGCAGGCGAGATCCTAATCCACCAGGCGCTCCAAAGTTTTGTATCAGTTGTTTCAGTTTTTCCCGCTCTTTTTCATTTAGTAGTGGTTGCAGCGTTTTCTCATACTTCATTAGCGTTTGTTCTAGTGGGGGTACGGGAAGTTTCGATAACTTTACTGCCTAAAACAAAAACAGCCATTATATTAACTAGTATTTTTCATTTTTTTTATGCTGTTAAGTTGATTAGAATAATTAAAGTCGACAAAGTTCAAATTTAATTCACAAGCACTTGACCAGCTTTAAAAAATGATTACAGCGGTCTCTGCTCAGCGTAGTCGCAGCTAATGGAATGGTTTTATTCCGGAAAAGGTTTGCACTTGTCTTGGCATTATTGAATATGCTCTCTTTATAAGTCTTGGCTGTTAAAGCATCTATGTAGACTAAAAATAATTTCTTTTCGCTATCACATTGGTTGAATGCTAACTTTAAAACTAGTGCCAGTAATTAAATAATATAGAAAATATGTTTTCTAAAGCTGCCTTTCTTTCGTGAAAATTTAACGTAATTGAGAATATTTTTAGAACTCATTCATTTAAAAATATCTTTTGACTTATTAAGATTGGAAATTGCGCCAACCCTCTACTTAGTTCTGCTAACTACAAGTATAGTTAGTTATACACGTAAAGGTACGCAATTAGCGAATACTATTTCTACTACTACCATCCGTAAACACACAATTACGAAAAATTCAGCTACCTAAACATCGGTATCGTTAGAAAATGCTACGGCAAACGGCTATGAGTAAACATTCTAATTGGGTGTGGTATTGTAAGAGTGATTCACGGGATGTTAATTGGGACCTCGCCCCCGTCTACCCCACGTTTGCATGACTGCACCCCCCCATATTATACGGTCATGAATATATGGATGATTCTGAAACTGAATTACACGTAGAGCGAACGGATGAGGGTGTCTGACTCTGAAGAGAGTTCATTTCTAGGATATTATTCACATATTTATGTCGTATATTTAGCAGGTTATAAATTTAATATAAAAGGGATCTGTATTATTTTGGAAGATGTCCGTAATTTAAGTTCCTCTCAGTGCCTTTTGTTTATATATATTTTGTTTCCGAACGACACCAGTTATTGAAGGTAGTGGTAGTAGTGCGTGTATTGGGAGCCGTAACACGAAGTAAATTAAATTTCAAAATGTAACAGCAAAACACTAAAACATCAAGAACAAACAGTAACAACAATTAACTTCTTTATGAATGGGTAAAGTAGTGTTTAGATAAAATGATAAATAAGAATAATATACATGAATGAAATTAAATGATAAAATTAACCAATCAACAATTAAAGCTATACAACATGAATCCGGATACATCGCCTATTATTCCTCCTTTTTCAGTGCACAATTCGCAAGTATCTATGGTTTCATGGGTCTAATTAGACCCATGAAGTTAGAGCTAAACGTGTGCCGGGTTTGGCCATGCCCGTAGTAAGTAGTAGTTCCCATAATCATGTGGGTCTTCTTTAGGAGAAAGAAAAGAGGTAGGCCATAGTTAGCACGCTAGCTCGACGTGTAAGCCATGCCAGAGGCGAAACTAACCAAGCTGGAAGTGATCACATGATTGTGAAACTTCGGGGTCAAGTTGTCAACAGACTGTTGTGGAAGTCAGAGTTCCTATGAAACTGCTGTTCCCGATTTCTTTGTTGCTGGTTAAAATTACTATCCCCAAGTATATATATATGTAGCGATGCTGTGGAAATTCGCATAATATGTGGCTTTTGCTGCATTAAATACTTGACTTAATTCTTCTTATGGCACATAATGCAGAAATTAATTGCATAATTCTAATTTATATTAGAATAATGACCTTAATTCAAAGTTTGATGATTGATGTTTTTATGTTTTAATGCCGTCTTAAATGGTTGCATTTCACAGTAAATTTACACAAACAATTAAGTCACTAAAAGCAATTTCAAAACTGCAGAACTGTGGAAGTAACAGCAAATTTAGCATTTTGTCTATTGAGTCAATATGAAGATAAAAGTGCGATATGTTAGGCAGGCGCGATATCTCTTAGCACTCGATGGCGCCAGGAGACATCGACTAGATGGCTCGTGGTTCTTGAAGGAGGGTGATATAAGCTGAGAGGCAAGCAGCGATGTGGGTAGAGATACTGTCGGGACCACGCTGATGACGTCGCGTAGGTAGAAACATGTCCATTGATTAGCGCCCTCTCTTCTCACATTGCCCTTGCTGTGAGTGATCCCACCCAATTCCATGAATATTTTAAATTGCCAGATTTTGCTCTTTGTAGGGACTGGGACATCCAAATATATCTTTAATATTAATTTTTCAGAGCTTTTATCGTCATTTGGACATTAAATGAAAATTAGAAAAAAATTGACATCTTTTGCGGAACCGTTGCGAGCCTCTTACCGGAACTTTGGGAAGTCCGCGGAACATAGTTTGGAAACCGTGCGTTCGCTTCCGTACGAGTTTAAATCAACGTTTTCAATTTATTTCTGTAATCTACATCAAGTTTTGACATCAACGATTTATGTTGGAAATTTATCTCTTCATTTTGCCTTAATGCTTGATCCATATTTTATGTCTCAAGACCAATCCCAAGAAGTTCCATAAATGATCAACAATCACATTAAGGAAAGAAATATCACCAAAATTAGCATGGCACATTAATTTATCATGTTCGATCTAACTGTATCTTATACTTAATGGAAATCTAGGTCATGATTTCAAATATAGCTATGCAAATGGGTTATATTTAATGTAATACCACATAGCATGCTTTATTTATGTGAGCGTTGCACGCTAGAATATATAATAGGTGTACTTCTGTATTACTGAAGTATGCCAGCGATATGACCATCCACTAAAATCCTGGTTCTTGTTGTCCTTGTAACATGCAAATATAATAGTATCTTACGTCTAAATCTTAATTATGTACAGCAAGACAAATAGCTGTATTTGCTCCAAGAGTCATTTTTTCGCCTTACCTATTATCCTATAACTTACAATTAGCGATCCTAATATAGTCCGACGTAAACGTAATGCTTTCAATTTTGCAATTTTACATCTTTCGAAATGAGTATCTAGATATGCTGAAGAAAATGCTCTTGTCTGTATTCCTGAATTATCTTCAAATCCAATTAAAATTTAAAGGCTCTTTGGGCAATACAGATAACAACCACAAAATAACACATTGCATGTGTATCTGGGTTACGTGTGCAATTTGCAGTTACGTGCACTGTGGCATTTAATTAAGAAGAGACCGAGAAGTGTACTAAAGCAGCATTGCATTTGTATTAAGCGCAACAATAAGGAAGTGTATGTACTATTTATGAGATTTAGAAACCATTAGTGGGTTGGCATGAAGGTAATTAATACGATTTTGCATAGTGAGTTGAATAGATGTAGCTTACAAAGCCCATCAAACTAGTTCACAAGATGCATTGCAGGAATTGCTAAAAATCGCTTTTAATTAAAGACTACATTTTCTTCTTAAGTGGAAAAAGTTTCCGGAAAATTGATAAGTTTGATTTTGTGTAAGAGGTAGTATTAACGTCTGCCTAAAGTATACATTTATTTTGGGTATTAAAATGCGTTGTTTTGACTTAAAAACTTTCCAAGGTTGGTAGTTGTGCTTCGTTTTGATTCCAGTTCAATTTTGCTCCTGACTGTTGCACAGTTTAGCGACTTGCGATACTTTATAGATGCGAAAACGTAGGTTGCATCTGAAAAAATAGCAAAATCAGCAAGTTCGTGCAAACAAAGGGGCTTTCGGTCTCGATCATATAATTGTGGTCTCTTCTCGGTCTCGATTATATAATTTTGGATTCGTCTTGGTCTCGTTTACGATCATATAATTTTCCGATTTGTATCAAAGGTATTTAACAAATCTTTCTTGGACTTCTCCAAGAAGCTGTTGATGATGATGGTAGAGGGAGTGCCAAACAGTAGGCGCATATTCTATTTTTAAGCAAGTCAGTGAATTAACGGACTATTGTCGCTAAAATACTTGCAAGCTCGAAATAGAAATTCCAGTGATTTAGGAGCCGAGAAAAAGATAGATTCTATGTGTGAAGGAAGCGATGAAAAGTTATATATATAAGACCTCTAAACTGGCTTACTTTTCGAATGGTAGCATTAGATACGGTGCAGTCAAATATTTCTGAATGACTGGAATGCGTGAAGGTGATAATTACACATATATCAGCATTCAATCGTATTCTGAACTGAGAACATTAGTCATTAATTAGCGCGATTCAAGGAACCACTCGTTGAAGTGATTCTATTATACATTTTGAGATCGTCAGCACAGGTAAGAACGTTAAAGAAACCAAAGGATCATTTATATAGGTATTAAAAAGAAGTGGGAACTGAATGAAACACGACTAAAGTTGATTTTCACAAGACTTGCCGAGTCTCGACAAACTCGTCTCGGTTTCGATACCTTGAAGTTGGCCTCGTTGAGACCGAAATAATACACTCGAGTTGTTTTCAACTAGTTCAGTGAAGAATATAATAAGGAACTGTTGTAGTACATAACAATAGCAAGTCTAAATTGGAAGAGGTAGACCAAAGCTAAAACTTCTTATTCATATTGCTAAGTGTTCCTTTCAAAGGAACTTGCCAATATAATAATGATGCACTCATTTCACCTCCGTTGATTTTTATTATTTTCGTCGAAACTTTTGTTAAAAAACAAATGGAAGATCAGGAAGAGTAGATTGAGACTACCAATTAGTTCGGCATACTAATCTATATATAATGCTGCCAACATCGGACGAACGAAGAAACACTATAATCAATTATAGGGTACTTAAAGTTGTGGGTACATCTTGTATGAAGTATGCTTTTACGTCGTTCATTGTTCATTGTACGTGTCCTCTACTTGCTTTTAGTTATATCAGTATCTTCTATTTCGTGTCAATTACGTTAATGTGCTTTCAGTTCCGATAAAAAAATTATTTATTCATCTACCTATACAATTTTTCTATCAAACGGCGATAATGTCAAAGAACTTAAACGCAGTTCACAATGATTAGACCCTAGACGCTTGGTCATTAACAGAAACTCCTTTACGACTACGTCGAACGTTTTTTTTTAAATAGATTGTAAGTGTTTGCACGCGACGCGATCATTGTCGGTCTTGGGTCATATATTCGTATGGCGCAGCGTACATACATTCGTTTGGTTGGTTAGCCGGCATGCTTGCTTGCGTGGGTCGGCTTTACGATGTAGATTGGGGAAATGTAACGTGCGTGACTAGCGTGACTAGCGAAATCACGCGATCAGGTCTTGCCACTACCAGAACCATACATAGACGCAATTTCATTCACTTTTAATGACATGAAACAGTGTGTATAAATAACGCACTAACTGATACTTGAGAATAATGAATAATCTAGTCGTATGTACCTACTTTGCGTCCTCTTCATAGAAGACTTGTGCAATAAGCTAATAAGGATGTGAAACTTGTAGTTTAGTCCAACTTTTTTTTATTTATTTGGGAACTGTTCTTCGATAATCAGTACACACATTACAGCAACATATAATTGCTGTAATGTGTGTACTCTAGAAAAATTGGTGAATTTTTCCTTATTTAAAGAGGTAAAAAATTCAACCGAGACACAAATGAGCAAGTGAATATTTGGTGGGCTTTATGATACTTATTTCAATAACCTGGGGATCTTCTAGGTTCATTTCTTCTATGTATTTAGTTTGAGAAGCTTTACAAAGTAAGGTGCATAATACTTATCTACGTATAATTTTCCAGTGGCAGTTTCTTCGAAATTGTGCACCGATACTTTTGAAAAGTATACCTTCAGAAAGGATCGAAGAATCAAAAGCCAGCAAGTCAAAAATGAACGTTTTGAAATTTTTTGGACAAAAATTTTTTTTGTAACTTAAATTAATTTTTGTAGTAGACAGGTCCGGGAAAACCGTTTAGACACTTTCGCCAATTTAACGGGCCTCTTACGAAAATTAAATCAAATTGTAATGTGACGAGAACTCTCTATGGTAACGCGTTATGCACCAAACCAATGACAAAAACTTGAGTTAACCTTCTAATTGAAGTAAACTTTGTGCATTGCAACAACTAACAGTGGAACTTTCTTCGAGGAAAAAAAACAGCCAAATACGTCATCACTCAACGGCGATTTGAAACTAAACAGCAAGGTTGTGGTAGCGTCCCTTCACTTCTTTCTGCACGTTAACATTTGTCAAACTACGGCCAATTACGACACGTGTTTCATAATAGACAATTTATATTCTTTCAATTAAATTTCCATCAACTAAGAACGCCATGTTGCCTAACTCGAAGAATCAAGAAGTGAGAAAGTACAAATAATCTAAGGTATAGATGCCTTGACGACTTCTTACCGAGTGATGTTTAATTTGCAAATTATTGGAAATGTAAGCTAAGGTTTGTTCTATACATGTTTGTAGGAAAATGTTACATTCAAGCAACGTAAAGAAAATGGAGCGAAGACGAGTGATACTGCTGTTTCCCCGGGATTATCGTTGAATGAAGATAAGTCTGAGTACTAAAACGCTATGGAAATGGGAGGGCAACTCGAGGATATATAAGCTGCCGAGTAATTTAAAAATGGATCAGAACAATCGCTCGGACATAGATAATAAACGCCACTCCAGGTGGCGATACTTATAGCTACCTTCGGTCTTGTTGTTGTGTGTAAAATTACCCGTATTAGCTATAGGAAGTAGGAGGTTATAGAAGGTACAAAAGTTGTACCCTATTTTCGGGCTAATTTTCACGCATTTTTTTTACAGAGTACGAGAATACAATTCCGAATACCCGCATTAAAATCTTCAAAAGTTAAATCACAAATTTTTTAACCTCATAACGAGGAATAAATGGAATATGCTTTCAAAATGATGTTTTATGCTACAACAAGAGCTCGTTTACAAGCTTTTGTACAAAGCTTTTTTTTTAACGATAAACGGCGGACAACAAAATTTCAATAAAACCAACAATTAAACAATTATTTGCACAATTCACTTTATTTTCTTTGAAGTGTAAACAATTAATCACCAGTACTGGTGTTTTTCACTTTCAACGTTTGACAACGACACTCTAATGGACTATTAATGATGGCAGATTGAATTAATATTTAAACACATACACGTTTCATTTGACAACATGTATGTACGTATACGTGTTATATGAAAGCATCTATTATGTAAAACGTAAGAATCAATATCGACATTATTCCAAGCACGCGATGAATTTTTAACTCGAGAACATTGTAATTGAACAAGTAACTACTTTTTGGTTCTTTTGTGTAGGAAGATCGAGTTGCTATCAACAAGGCCGAACATAAATACGCTAAAACATGTATGAGGCATGGTTAGGTAAAAGAAACGTGCGACGTCATATCCTTGCACCTGCTAACCTGAGAGAACTCGAAAGTGTAGCTCTTACAGATTTGGAAATCTCTCTGCTGGAAGCCATCCAAAATTTAGCCAAAGGCATGCAGTGATTAGCATAAAGCAGGCAACACGCGTATCATTCACTCATTTGCATTACCGTTTAAATGTTTTCACTCTCTCTATATCAATTTAAGAAGAGTGGTTTTATTGAAATTAAATTCTAACGAACTAATTTTTTGTACCACACTTCTAAACTTTTGAATAGTGCAATTTGTTACTTTTCGTGTAGTTTCCATTAATTTATTTAATACAAAGTAATTTAATGGATTGGTGCGTTAATTTTGTCCATGAGTGTAGAATCATATTCTGATTTTTCTCCTACTTAATTTTAAGAACTATGTAGTTGGGGACGTCTGTTTTACATACTACAATCAGTATAAAATGAATATACTGAGCAAGATACATGTAAATCGAATGTTAGGTTGGTATTTTTTTTTATGTAAATGAGATTATGGTGCATAAAGTATATGTTGCAAAGTAATACAGGCAATGTAAAATTTATAGGACCACGAAATAGTGAGCAAAAACATTGACATACAATATGCTTTACCTGTATTCGTTTACGCAGTTGTGTATGGAGAATTTTCATCGCTGTAACGTTTATTAAGCCAAGTATTTATAAATGTTAGACATAAATGTGGACGGTAAAGTCACTTTATCGAGCTTTTTGGATTTAAAATATGCATGAGAATAATAATCATCAAGGAGACTACCATATCCTGGAGCAGGTTATGCCTGCTACACGTTACGTCAGTTTTATCGATCGGTCGACCAGTAAACTGCGCGTTTACATTAGATACACCCGTCGCGTTGGAATGCCTGAGCTTTTCAGTGCAGCTTTTCTATCGGAAAAACAGAGCTGCACTACTGTATCGATACTACGAATTCGTTTTTTTTTTATGTCGTCGCGTAATACTACTAACGTGATTTATTTTTCATTTCAAGCGAACATTTCGTTTCAGATAAATTAAGAGCAGCATTCGACCCTTTTAGTTCCGCGTTTCACCGTTCTAGCGCTACGACTGACCCTTTACACCTTATATACAAGTATATAGGATGTTGTCCGCTATTGAGTCAATAATCGTAAAATATTTTGCGCTTTGATGCTGAAATTTATTTCCTGCTGCAGTATTGAATTGGAAATCGTAGATTTAAGTGTTAATAGGATATACTTGGCCGCATGCTATTCATTTTTATACTAGATTCTTAGGTAATTTTTATGTAATACATGTAAACATGATATACTGCTGTATGCATATAACGAATGTTTTCCATGATTTCTTTAAGTACAGTAGCAATTGAATTAACATTTGAATATAAATAAATACTTAATAAAGCTTAAATGGGAATTAAGCACAAAATATATTAAGCGGTTTATAAGTGTAGGTATGCAAAGCATATGCAGGGTTAACAAAGTAACATACAGTCATCTCCTGTTGGTATCGAAAAATCGTTTGATTTGCCTTAAAATTAAATAAATTTAAAAATTTTACTTAGTTTATAATAATGAATATAAAAGTATTTCAGCTATTATTGCAGCTTGTTGACCAGCTGTACGCCTTAACTAACTTTACGCTGTTATACTACGCAAGTTTTCCTCGTTAATCTCTTACGTGCACGACCCTAAACCTGCCCCGACACACACGTTAATTATTTATATCGAATGGAGGTCTTGTTTATTTAATGACGCTTTCACCCCATTAATAGCAACCCCTCAACTCCGAAGCGCACTTTTCTACCTGCCTTATTAAAAATTAATCATCGTTTATCGTCTGAGCTGAAAACATTTTTCATTCGCAATGTGACATCTGGTGTTTTATTTCTTTTTACCAGCTTCGACGAGATTGATTTATGGTCGTTATTATGCTTTATTGGTGCTAGTTTCCAAGAAGTGATTAAGGTCAAGATAATAACGTTTGCAGGAATTAAAATTGTATAAAGTAGTATAGATTTTCTCAACAGTCGCCTATTTCTAAAGCTTGTAACAATATTCTTATTTTCCGTTTCCTATTTAAATGAAGCGGAGAGAAGTAAATCAGTAAAGCGAAAATAATTTTTCGTTCTTTATTTGCTATCGCTTAATATTTAATTTCCAATCCAAGATGATTACCAACGCTTAAAAAAAGAGTAAAGAGTCGCAACCAATATTTTGCTTTATTTCAAAGCTTCAAGTCAAATGAACAAATATTAGATTATTGAAAATGCACTCATAAAAAAAACGGGTTTTCATTTTTGCTTTATTAGTCGTTGCAATTTCTTCACTTTATCAAACTTTTTCTTTTACTTTAAATTGTTTTTGATAGACAATATATCAGGCATCTTATGTTGTTACTTTTAGGATGGTTTAGATGCGAACCATACAGATTTGCATAGATATCTTAGTATGTAAATCTGGCAACAATGATCACCAATAATTTAGATCTTATATCGTGTCAAAGCAGGCATTTCTGTAGATTTTATCTCATCTATTTTGCCTTTCTTGACGCAAAGTTCAAATACAGCCTTGCTCGTATTTACTAGATATCTTTTGGAAACCAAAATATTTATATTACTATGAAATTCCAAAGAAAACAAGTGAAGAATATATTTAAACATAGGATAATATTTTTTAATATCGTGCTAATAGTACAGTATAATACATAATCTAATCCCCAAAGATCTGGAATTGGCACTAGCTGGACGTGGCCAAATAGTGTTATGTCCTTCACAAAACATGACGGCCGCAATAGCAAAAAAATAATGTGTTCGCTATCAACTCGGCGACGAAACATTCCATAACGGCACGACAAACACAGCGAACCTCCTAATAAGTAAGCCTGGAGAAACGAGCGCTTCACGAAATTACCAGAGACTAGACAGACTCGTGCTTTATCGACTTTCGGGGAAACCAGTAGGCAACACGAATCCATCCCATGAGACGAATAAACACGAGTCTGTCTAGTCTCTGCTAATTTCATGAAACGCAATTCGTTTCTGCGGGCTTAGTGATAAGACAAAATCATCGAAAGACTCGAGGGAGCTTCTACTACAGCACAAAATTGCCGTATGTGCACAGACGATGAGAAAACGCCTCGTGAATGTTGGTTTACCTCGACGCAAAGTATGACACAAGCCGCACCTAACAGAGGAATATAAAAAGAAACGTTTGCTGTGGGCCTATCACTACATTACACTCTACACTAAGCACTACAAAGATTTGTGGATGTCTGGACTAAAGTTACGTGTCGGACGAATCAAACATAGAGGTATGCATGTCTGAATTTGTGTCTGGTATTGTTACAAACGTAAGCAACATCGAATTTGTTTAGAAAACAAACATAGAATTGCTGAATAATTTATTGTTCAATAATACAACTTTTTGGACAGCCAAGCCAAGCATCAGGCTGCTTGGAAGATTCGAAAAATTAGGGGAGGCCTAAAATGCCAGATGCTGAATATCGACTATAAGTATAACTTGGGGATTTGTTGGATTCCTCTTCTTTTACCTGTTTAAACACATAAATATGTAGGGTGTTATGTTAAAAACAAAAAAGTCGACGTCTCTTTCGGCGATGTAATCGACCTGCCGATTGCACTAGAAGTTAGCTGAAAAAAATAGAAAAAAATAGAAATCGACGTATTTTTTCTAAAGATGGTAGATTCTCTTGTTCAAAAGTAAACATTGTAAAAAGAGCTAATTAGTTCATTTATTACCCCTACCCAGACACCCAAAGCACTTTCAATATTTTGGTTGGCTCTTTCTACAAAGCTTCGCAAAACTAAGTTTTTTAGTGTCCTCCCGTTATAGATTAAAACTGAATTTGCTTCTTACTACTTAAATAACTGAAAATCTATTTTCTATTATATTAAAAAAAATATGTTGAAGAGTACGTACACCTAAATATTCTAGAATTTATCCGCATCTAGCGCTCCAATGTTTTGATTGTAAATTGTATACGCGCAAGGAAAACAAGTTTACCCTGTCCACATTATAAATGCCTTCGTGTCGTGGATACATTACAAATGTTGTTGTTCTGATGTGAACTCGAAAGAGGGTCCTGCCCTCTTTCAGATAGGGTGACGTGAGAATTCCGTTAGCTTAGCAGGTGTTTGCGGTGTTGATGACACATACAACGCTACCATCTTATTTCTGCGCCATAACAATAATGGTAGCGCACGGTGAAATAGGTGTCTGTACAAACGGAATAGGAGAAACGTTTCATATTCTGAGATATGGTGGAATTGAATTTCCGAAGGAAATACTAAATGGACGAACGCGTTCCAGGGAAATATTCACATTCATCTGTTTAGTTCGTGGAGGGTTTTACATCAAGAGCTATTTTCCCGGAGCGTGTATTTACCTCTGCTGTTTGTAGGCAAGTAGAAAAGCATTAAAATTCAAAATACCTGGAATGGAATATTACCTTATTCCCGGACCAAACGATAGGAGCATTAACATTTTGAAATGTAAGCAGTATACCTCGCTACAAAGATGGAAGGTATAATGCATGCAATTTAATTTTTCTGGTTCTATACCAAACGCTTCATTTTCGTATGTAAGTACATACGAAATATGCATATGTGTAAAATGTAAAGGTTTGATTAAGACTACGTGCCAAAATGCTATGACTACTGCATGAAAAGCTGTTCTTTCTCTCTGTTGGTTAAGCCAGCTGTACGATGAACTTTGAAACGGCATCTCTGCAGTTACAGCAACATTTTTGGGGTCTTGTATCATAATGTTCTCTTGATCTGATTTCTACGAACTTTTTTCCATAATATCCATAAAGTATGAAGGTAAGAAACTTAAAAGTCGTGCAATTTTAAATGCAAGCATTGTGCAAATAAATCAGTTATCATCCATTAACTAATTATGCAATTCTTAACTTTTTGCTTACAGAAGGCGTTAATATCATCAATTGCGAAGTACAAACCTAAGGCTTTCTTTTTTACAATCACTTGAATAGCTGTAATAATAACTACTGAGGCATCTTGAGCTATTTTTGCTTCCACACTAAGTATTTTACACATAAATGGATTGATACTTGGCCTGTCTCGCTGCGATCTTTCGAGATTCATCTTTTTCATCTGAACTTTTGTATATTCAACATAGTATGCTTTCCTATCTCTGCCGATTAGGTCGGCTATAAGTCTAAGCCTAGATCCATTTAACAATTCTTTGGACTGTCTCTGAACCAAAAAAATCTTTTCAAGAGTCTGTTTTTCACTGTTTAGTAACTGCTTTTACACCTGCAAAGCGTAACGAGAATTGATGATTTTATTCGGGCCAGTAATAGTGTACCTAGAAGGCGAATTCAAGTTACTCCTTAGATTACATACCATGCAATTGAAAGTAACATTACACTTTACTGTGCGCAACGTTCAAATTACGAATTAACAGGTTGGTTCTGCAATCGTAGAGTAACGTCTAGAATGAGATTTATTCTCAGAATGTATGCGTTTCCCGCTTGGAAGTAATCCCAAGGTGGAAATGCACAATTTCCATCCAAATTCTCTTACATATTTAAAACTAATACGTTAGACTGCCGGGAACGATCAAAGACAGCAATGATTAAACCGTTTGATACCACGGTAACTCTACTAGTAGTCGTTCCTACTACTACTGTTACAGAGACCCTATAGTATTGGGAGAGCGGTTGACGATACGTGTGTCAGACACGTGTTCTTGTTACAACCCCCGGTAAGGGGATTACGCCGCAATATCAAACACACGGTTATTAATTAACCTTCGCGCCCGATAACCATCAAGCTCCCAAAATTGTCAATTTAGAATCGGACTTGCCCACGTGTTACGTGGAAGCACACGAGAAAATAATTCGGCAATCGTGAGGAGTGAGGTTAATGCGTAAAATTTTAGTTCCGTTGAGTAGTTTATTTAAGCATGTAGAAGTGTTTTAGTAGGGTGGAAGATTGATCCACCATGCATATAATTGTTTGTTTTTGTGCCACCGTTAATGGTTTCTAATATTTCTCGTAACAAACTTGTACATTTTCTGGGTAACTAAGCATTAGCTTTTATTTGAGATTAAATAATTTTAGAATACGTATGTACATGGGATAAATATAATTACATATAAATAAACGTGTTAAAAAAGAAGCTATTTGGGTTTAGTATATGCATCTTTTCCTTAAATAAAGTAATGAACTGTAACATGGCATCGTGTACAAGATATGAGAATTACCAAAGAAGACGTTCCAATTTATTTTATTTGCTTAATCCAAGCAGGTTGTTCATGTTTTTAATCTAAAACCATTAACGGTCCAAATAATAACCTTTTAAGAATTTTAAAATGGTTCATTTAAAAATAATCAAATGGCTGTTGTAGCTTTATTACTTTGACATTTCAGCGAAGGCCAAGGTCTTTGTTGCAGAAAAATCGATTTGTGCCAGCAACCCTCGAGCCAGCCAAGGTGTTCGACATAAGAGCTTATCTCATCCGGGGGTTGAAATTGTAACGAACCATGAAGAATCCATGACGAGGGGCCGCGTTTCTCCCTAATTTTTAAACTATTAAGGAAATTAGAACGAAAATTGCACTGTTTTCAGTTGTTAGATTAATGGATATGATTCAGGAGAAAAACAAAAGAGATATTCTGTGTTGAAGATGTAATCTCTGCATCTATGTTGTGTGGAGTATGGAGATTATATAACATTGTTGTCTAACCCAATGGAAGTTACTTCGTATTTATTAGGAGTTTGCTTTCTAGAGTACACCATAGGGTACATTTGCAGTTGGAACTAAACGATAGAACTGTGTACAGACCTAATTGCAGCTGTATATGACGACCAGGCCATCAATATCTATTTAAAACGTATGCTATATTCAATTCTGCTTGAAGTAAATCACCCGGGCAGGATGGTTAATCATGCCCAGATGATTTTAAATTGTTTGTTTCTAAAGTAACGTAAAGTCCAATAATTATTTTTGGAGGAATTCACCGATCTTCTTGCGTTTTATTGTAAAGTACAGAAACTGTTTTTTTAATGTACACTGCCGTTCAGTGAAGTTCGGTCATACAATAAAAATCTATTACATCACACTGTATACAATTATTAATACATAAAATTAGAAAAATATTAAGCATACACTCTTTTCTAATGGATTAAAGCCATAAATTATTATGTAAAGTAGAAATATTGCGACAACCAAAATAAAGTCCCTTTAATTATCATTCCAAGAATTTCTCGGAAGTGCCGATCTTTTGAAACGGGTCGTTTGGTTATTATTAACGAACAATACGTTAAGGAAATATACCGCAGTATCACTCTTGTTTATTTATCACAGGCGTAAAGATATAAATTTGCTTCGTTTTACTGTTAAACGTGTGTTGGTGTGCATCTGTCGTTCTTGCGCGAAAGTTTTAAGAAAATTTACTTCAAAATGGCACGTGGCAAGCCTACCAGTGTAGAAAAACGTTCACGCATTATTACGCTGTTTGAAGAAGGATATTCGTGGCGACAAGTTGCTGAAAAAATAAATATGGGATGTTCAACAGTAAATGACATCATAAAGCGATATCGGACAACTGGAACTATAGAAAATCGTGTTCGTCCTGGAGCATCTAGGAAAACAACAAAAGCTGAAAGTTTGAGAATTGTATTCTTAAGTAAACGCAATAGAAAATTAACAGCGCCACAAATAGCAGCCGAAGTCAATCGCGGCCGTGAAGAACAAATTTCGGCGAGTACGGTAAAACGTCGACTTCAACAAGCGGACCTTCATGGATGCATTGACATTCGAAAACCCTTATTACGTCGGGGCAACAGAGCAAAAGGGCTACAGTAGGCCGGTTCTCATCTAGATTGGTCGTTAGATGATTGGAAACACGTGCTTTGGAGTGACGAGTCAAAGTTTGAGGTTTTTGGGCAAAATCGACGAGTTTATGTCCGAAGATCTAAAACCAAAAAGTGATCCCGGACTGCATTGTGCCAACAGTGAAGCAAGGGCGTAGTTCTGTGTTAGTGTGGGGATGTTTCTCGTTTGCTGAGACGGGAGATTTATGCAGAGTGCAGGGTGTAATGAGGAAGGAAAATTATTTTGCAATACTCCAAAATCATGCAGTGCCATCAGGCTTGCGTATAATAGGCCGTAACTTTACATTCATGCATGACAACGACCCAAAACACACTGCGTTAGTGCGTAAGAACTATCTGAAGGAGCAAGAAGAACAGCACACCCTGAAAGTAATGACATGGCCCCCACAAAGCCCAGATTTGTACCCTATAGAGTTGTGGGATGAACTGGACAGGAGGATCAGAAAAATATGCCCAACTTCACAAGAACATTTACGGAATATTCTGCAACATGAATGGATTAATATTCCACAATCCGTTTTAACAAAACTTATCGAAAGAATGTCTAGAATAGTTCGAGCGGTGATTAACAGCAAAGGAGGTTTTTTCGATGAAAAAAAAATAATGTTCAGTATGTTATATTAGGCCAGAATATCTTCTTATTTATTTATTTTTGTCTTTTTTACCTGTACATACAATAAAATTGCATTTTGTTTTTAGTTTCGTTTGTTTCTGTAACCTTTTCATGTTTTTTACTAATCGACCGAACTTCTCTGAACGGTAGTGTACCTACCAAGCAATCGTACTATTTGTTCACTCAAGTAATCAGGTTAATTTAAAAACAAATTGTTATTGGCTACCTAAAACAAATAAATCACAATAAAATTGGCAGCATTATTCACTTTATTATTATAAGTTAGAACTGTCTGTGTCCACTAAAATTGCGTATGAAGAGAAGGGCGTATTTACAAAATGTTGTTTGTGTTTTTGCTTTAGTCATCTGTCTTTCTTTTTCTATACCGCTACAGATCTCTAATTCAGTTAATTCGTCCATATTTTCTATACGTTTGCTTAATGTTTTCCAACGAGTAACTTTCAGGTTCTGCGTCTTCAGCAGATGTCTGCTTATGAGAGAAATGTGAGGATGCGAAATACATCTCACAATACTAAGTAATTAAAAGTCAGGAAGTTTGACCTTAGGACTACTAATCTACAATGAAAAACAATATACTGAACTGGCCATTAGATAAACAGAATCCAAAAAATAAATTAAAGTTCTTGTGTTTTCAATAATTTTCTCGAGATGTTGTGTTTAATTAGCATTTATATCGCTGATATACTAGCGTTCTTTGAGAGGAGCCAAGGAAACCCGAAAAAATAGATTTTAATAGAACTACGGACTACAGAACACCGAGAGACACACCTATATTGAAAACAATGTATTTATACCATGAATTTCTCTCAATACCTTTGTATAATAAGAATTTTGATGCCCCAAATCTGAGTTTCCAGTTACTCATTTATCTCTCTGATTTCCTACATATAGTCCTTTTTATTTACTGTACTCTATTGACTTTAATGTCAACACATTGTAATAATTTTGTTTTCGACTGTACAAGAATGTAATTCGATAATAAAGAGTATTTCGCCCAATTCTGTCTTTAGGACCTTCTCGACTGCTAGATGATATCCCACGCACAGACATAGCCAGTACGGAATAAAGAGGGCGAGTTAGTGTTAGTGTCAGATGTAATAAAATGAAGCCTTCCACTTGAAGTCTCTCGTTCAGCACAAAGAGGCGTCTCGCCTATCAAAGGATACAAGCCCATTCTTCAGATAATTCCATTCAACGATTGAGATAT
Organism: Marronus borbonicus; assembly: GCA_902655005.2. NCBI lineage: Eukaryota > Metazoa > Arthropoda > Insecta > Coleoptera > Scarabaeidae > Marronus > Marronus borbonicus. Next base: position 869,807 of record LR737393.1, on the reverse strand, counting down.
TGAACGATTTTTTTTTTGGTATTCGGGTTGGTAATTTGACAAGAGATACGTGCTCCATTTTAGACTTTTTCGATTTAAGTCGGTTATCTAATTTATCGAAGACGTAGCAGGCTTTTTCTTTGTCTGCGACAGGAAAACGTTTAATTTTTAGCAACCAACTAGCTACCGATTCGCAACAATCAGGGATAAAATGAATAAGTTCATTAGAGGAAAACCTGGTATCAACAAAATTATGAAATGTTTTGCTTTTCAAAAACGTCAGATGTTTATAACGCTTGTCAACTGATCATCGTTGACCAGTTTTATTTTCAATATTTATTGACGACGTCATTGATTTTTAGAATGACTACAGTGTGATCCGTTATGCAGACGATCCAACTGCTGTGGTTACTAGCAATGAGCAGGATGTTCAGAGTGTTGTAAATAACGTGTTAGATCGAGTGCATAGCTAGGGTTGTGCAATTGGACTCTCGCTAAATTTGAATAAAACTAAGTATATTTCACACCATCCGAAAGATAAAAGTGACTAAATGCCATGAATTATCTACAATAATAACAAAATAACCTTTCGTAGCGCAATTGTTCTTCTTCTATCATTATCTTAACCGGTATCCCTTTCAGTTGTTTTCTATTTTCTTTATTTCCGATTTGTTTTCTTTTTTTATTTTTTTTAGCAATTTCATTTCAGTAGCATATTTACGATTTGCACTTATAAGAAACTGTTTGAACAACTATTTCCTGTTCAAGTGAAGTTCACTTGAACATTTTTTAGATTTAGTGAAAACCAATCCCTAGAAACACATCTACTAGTCGCTTGATATTGGACTCCTAAAAAATATTTTTACAAGCGAATGAATATGAATGCTTATGTATTGAGGATCCAGTTTAGGGTTTACTAAAATAACTTCCTAAAAGTTTTTTTCAGTAGATCAAAGTTACCCTATCGAAATATTTCGAAGTTGAAAAGTATCTCAGCTATCAAAAGAATAAAAAAATACCCTTTTATATATAGCCGGAGTCGTATAACTTGTAATCAATAATTCAAAAGCTATTGGCATTTGTGTCTACAAACAAAAGATTTATGAAATTACTTTTTTCTCGTCATAGCTGCGTCCTGAACTGTTTTGGGAATTAAATCCGTAACGACGCAAAAAACGGAACGACGCTAGCCGGAAAACTGACGTCGCGTTTTACCCGTGGGACATTAGATATGTAGATGGCATTTCGGTGTTCTATATATAGCTTGGGCATGAACATCAAGAGCCGTATGATTGGAACCGTCGTCGACGTCAAAATCCTAAATTACTAAACAAACCTGAAGCAAGAAAGTGCTTTCCTCTGAAGTAGGATTGTGTTATTAGATGGATATATTACGAAAAAGCGGAGGAGGAGGTTGGGGTCGATTAAAAAAAATTTTATGTTGAAATGAGTACTGCTGATGATTTTATTTCATAGTTATTTCTGATTAATTACGTATTTATTACGCCTTTTAATAGAATATAACAATGATTGCTGATTGGTGGTTTGAGCAAAACTATACGCTGTAAGGAATATAACTAACTTTTTGCCATTGAAAATGTATAAGGTAAGCTCGTCAAAAATGCTATATTTGCGAAAAAAACATGTTTTTCAATTTTTTTTTGTGTTTAGAGAAAGGGTAGCGTAAAGGCAATATATTATTTTATTATAATTCACATACATCGATTTATTGTTCTTTTATGTGCAACTATATTTTACGTAACTTACATAACATTTAAATTTTGTTACTTACAGTAACGGAGGAAAGTTAATCCAAATTGTTCAATTTGATGCAATATTGCTTGGGCGCCTGGCATAATATATTGGCAAGATTCAGCAGTAATGCCCCTAAGTTTAGTTTGAATCCTGCTCCTTAACTAATCCTTAATTTCGGCCTCCCAAGCATTTTCGTAAACCTCTGAATAGAGCTCAAAATATTTGAATAGGGCTACTTTGAAGCACGTTTGGCGGATCATGCGTCATGTCATTTTGCATTTTACTTCATTGGATATCTCACCAACATTTCTTGTGGGAAAACCAGCTTTACCGAGAAAATCCATGCCAGAAAGTGGAAATTATATTTCATTATTTATAATGATGACTTTGGTTTCAGCAAAAATCGATTAATTCTTTGAAGTTGTACCTTTTTTCGGTTTGTCAGGGTGTACCTTCTTTACATGCTCCAATTGTTCGATTTGCGTCAGATCAATTTACATTCTCGATATTTGCCCAACTAAATTATAATTATTCTTTCGTAATCCATGTTTGCCCAACTTGGAGAAAAAAATAACACATGACGTAAATAAATATAGTAACTACGGTAATTCTGGGGCATAGTTCACCCCACTTCAAAACCTCTAGTTCCGTCCGTTACAGCTTAAAAAATAGAAAGCTGAAACACAAAAAAAAACCTAAGAAAACACTACCAAAAGCCAGAATTTACCCAACAGGATAAAATTGTCGTTCAAAATACAGTTTCAAGAAGAATTACATAATCCATGTATGCATTTTGTGATTGAGTTACGGTGTTTTCTCAAGATGAATAAAATTACAATAAAATGCATACGGAGAAATTTTATAAAATACGTACCATATTGGACTAATGAACAAACATATGAATTTTGCTTTATTACTCCATGCAATCTGTATGATTCGAAAATAATTAAGACGCACCGCAATTTGGTGGAAAAATGTACAGGACAGAGCAACTAAGCATATTATCATTTGATTGACGAGCAGGGTCGACTAATTAAGATGAGATTAATCTTCATATGTAACGCTAAAATAATTAGAGTCTGTGCCGTACAAAAAAAGCAAATGCTAAATTTATCAACGGGGTCAAAGCGCGGCAGGTACTCGCTACGGAGGGTCTTTTCACGGCGATCAATACCGGCGTATTCATTCGGGGGCAAATAAACGATAACATACGTAGATGTACGTCGAAAATGTTACGGTAATGTAGCGTATGTAACGCATTTATGTGGCATGAACATCCATATGAGACGATATATTCCAATGAAATGGATAAATTTGGATGGCAAACCATTATAATAAACAAGCATAAAATGCAATCGAAAATATAAAAATAATCCTGGAAAATTGCAACAAGAATTGTCTTTCATACTGCACATTATATTACGGCGTGTTCTTCTCCATGCTGTTGGTCCAGAAATTATCAACAGCGAAGTAAATTGCGAGATCCGCATTAATATTGCAATTCGTAGATCCGTTTAATTTGTAATTTCAGTAACTGATTCTTATTTGAAGATGCAATCTGTTCAATTTTCTTTACCGAGCTGCATCTAACGTCTCCCTTCTTTGGAATTTTCATTGATTTGTCCGCCATTCCAGCGACGTATGGGAGATACATATTTAGAGATTATCGCAATATTCTTTCTAATGTTATAGTTAGATACTCGCCAATCAAAAAGGAAGGCGTATCTGCTAATAATAAGACAGGAAGCTGGAAACTGACAGTAACATATTTGCATCATCAAATCATGGATTTTATCAATAAATTTTGGAATAGTGGCCTCAATAGACCATCCAAAACATGTTGCGTCGTAAAAAGTGAAAGAACGAACCGCCATAATTTTTTGGCCCATCCGTTGGCGAAATCATAGCACAAATAAAAAAAAATGCGTTAAAGTACCAAGAAAGGTTCTTTTTTGATTCCATTTTAGTCATTTTTTCGATTCGCTCGTACGTTTTAAAATACCTGAATTTATTGATCGCGAATCGAAATTCGTTTTTCTTTCTAACCAAAGTAGTGTGTCATACTGAGGCAGCATCCTATTGTGTTCACAGTATTAAAACACCAGTCGGTTCACAGAGGGTCGGCCACCCCTGATGCTTTACGCCCCGCAGTGTAGCGTTATAATAGCGTCCGTCTAAATTTGCGTTGCGCATTAATTAATATAGTGATATATCCAGCGTAAAGCCTTTCTGAGCCGTAGTTTCGAACCCGGAATACACAGCTATGGGTACCGTAGTTATATTAGAAATCTCATTTGGCACCGAGGAAATACTTACGCACACAGACACACGGAGAAATAATGCTTTGATAAATATTAATAAATGGAAATCGAAATTGGCGAGATATTGTAAGGCCTACGCTGAATTTCTGTTAACCGCAACATGTATATTTACGGATGTTTTGTACCACGGTTACCACATTATTCAAATTTCAGGAAAACAAAATTATTCAGAATGACAGCATGAATACTTTGTAAATAATAGCGTACAATATGCAAACATGCAAATTAGATAATAAATATTAAAAAAAATAGTATTTATTTGGCATTAAAAAGTGTCATTGTTAAATCAATATGAACTAGGAAGTTACATAAATTTATCAGTTAGCAAATCAAATATGGGGATATGTTTTTTGCTAAAATGTAGTACCGCGATATTGTTTTTCTAAACATACTCATTAAAAATTATCCGTAAAGTTTAATTTTTGCATACAATTTCAACATCTATTCAGTGAGCACCATTTTCCTTTATTACAAACAAATGGTAAAATGTGTAATTTTGTAGCAATCAGTTCTAGCCAGATTATATGGTAAGAGAGTATTATGGGTTACCTCAGAGTTAACCGAATTCGTAGTCGAATTGGAGAATGGAGTTCCCGACAGCCATTTCTTCGGCAAGGAGAGTATGGACTCTTTCCATCCTGTAATAAAACAAAGCCTTAATTTAATTCGGTCGTCGAAGACGATATTAAGCTCGGGTACATAAGGCGAGATTGCGCGTTTGGAACCGCACATTTATTAGCTAATTCGGCGCGCGCTTTCGTATAATATCAAGTCTTCGCCACGGTTATAAACTGCATTAGATTGGCTCCGAATACCCGGACCTGTAATCGCGTTGATCCTGGGGCTCTCGCACGATTTAATTGCTGTTAAGCGACATGGTTGTCCTTGATTTATCGCCTTATGCGCAGCTTCGACATTTATTAGGATGTCGTCTAAATATTTACTGCCACTCGTAATCTGGTTATGAATGGTGGTGTTGTCCTTTGTACGATATCAACTGCGCTTTATGTTCGATTCACCCCTCTACTATTGTTAGTTTTACGCGTCTCCTCATTTATCGGTCCCCTATTCTGGGATTATGAAAAACTACTACAGGATCTCTGATCTGACATTTTAGAATGCAAAGACTATAAGTTTCAGAGATAATTCAAAGATAAGGTTATTATCTCTAAGTAACGTAAATCTTATTTTTTTATGAAAGGGATATTTCGACAATTAAAATAATTTTGTTACGTATGGTGACCAATTCACCTTGGTGACCTTTTATAGCTTTAAAACTTGTCATAACTTCAGAAGCTTTTAGTGTGTAAATACTGTGTTCCATAACTGACCAACTCTGGTACTTAACGTTTAACTCTGCCACGATCAGGAGCAGGCACTTTTATCGCTGGGCCACCAAACCGTAACAATAATGCTAAGCAATTATTCCAGTATCAGTTTATGAAGTTTTTTCAAAGATTAAAATATGTAGTTGCCTACACCACAGAAATCGCTAAAAATAGCTTCTTAAATAATTAATTTTTCTAGACTTTAACACCTTAACTAGAAGTCGGTAAGTACAGTTTTGCGATCGAGGATGTTATTTGGCAAACTCGAGATCTGCGAAATATCCAAATCGCTAAAGTATTAACGGTCCGAGTGTTATATATTCTTACAACCGGCCCAAAATTCTGCAAAATCAGTATTTTACGAAGATATTTAACATTTATTTATTTACTTTCATAATTGTCAAAATTTTCACTTCCTGTTACGTATTCACATCCTCTACAGCTATCAAGAGCAACGAAGGAAAATAACACGTAAATTGTACTAACGTCCCTCTGATCAGCCCAGTAATGATTGACTTACGTAGCTGGTACTAATAACTTCCACAATTGTAGCAAATGCCACCAGAAACATGAAGCAATATTGTAGGAAACGAGTCAGGCAAAACTTGCATATTTTCTCAACAATGGTAGATGTGCCAATATTTTTATAAACATTCAGCGAATTTGGAGTAAAAAGACAAACTACGGATGACTTTATTTCAAGAGAATTGTGAATCCGATAAAAATGGTTTGAATATCATCAAACAGATCATTTATTAGAAAAAAAAATAAAGTTCTCGTTACGATGTTTTGGGGTTAATTATTGCGCCAATATGTGATCCTACAAGCACATGATACAATGACGCAATTCTGTTTTTTACTATTCCATTTGTTAGTAACAATTGAACCTGAAAACTAGATAGATAATTACGACTTATTTTATATCACAACTGAAACACAAACATGGAAACTCCTTTACAAGAATTGCAATTGCAACTCGCATTTCCCTCATAACTTACTTTAAACCAACCGATTTCATTACAACTTATAAAGTTGCCAAAATAAGTCTTACGAGTGCCGAAATGGTTGTCATTAGCTAGGGAGAAAGAACAAAAATTGCGCACGGTGTGAAAAGTAGTGATGAACTCGTGACAATAAAACAACCTGACAAAGCAATCAAGCGCGTCGGTGTGGGGTCGGTGCAGTACTATAGGGATGGGAGATTGGCCAGATACATCACGTCATGCTTCATATACCAAGGGGGCGATGGGTTGAGAAGTATCGAATAATGTGTTGGCCAAGATTAACCGAGGTAGTTCACTTAGCTAGATCCTGCAGGCTAAGCAATTGTTGTAATATGTATGCATGCATTTATAGAGAAATCCAAGAATGCTATATCCAAAGAAAGAGAAAAGCGTAAAGTGAAAATAACTATAGTAAATGGCGATATTTAATGAGTAAGTGTATATACAATGGTGTTGAGGTTTCCGTGGAGTGCTGCCACCTGCTGTGCGAAACACATACGAAGTTGGTATTGATCAAATTATTAGCCTTTCGGAAAGATACTCCCAGCTTAGCGTATAATAATATTTGTATTTCGCAAAAGTATAAACTTCAGACTGCAAAAAATTTTTCCATCTCTTGCTGTAATTGTACCCTCTCCTTTCCGAGTGATACAACAATACTTAAGTAACGTAATTGTTTTTAATTTGATGAAAACTTTAGTTACTTGTACTTAGGTACAAGTAACTCAAGTAAGTAAAGTAAGTAAGTAACTAAAAATAATGTCTTTCTAATGTTAAATTTTATTATAACTTATATGTGAAATATGTGAAGAATTTAAAATATGTAATTTATCTTTAATAGCAATAAAACGTTATGCATTACAGTACTTGTTAAAATTTTTTCCATGAGAGCATATAAAATCTTCCCTGCTTAATGAAGAAGCAAGTTTTATAAGTAATACATTTCCACATGTAAAAACCCTAGCGGCAGTTGTAAGTAACACCTACAAAAATTTATTTCCATATCCATATAAGTTTTTATGTGTAATAAAATAAATGGAAAGCAAAGTTCTATGTAACAGGATGGCTTATGGAATATATAGCGATTGATTTGGGCTACGAGGCATAGCCAGATATGTACGCATATTTCCCACCTAGATGGAGTTCAACGGTATAAACCAGATATATGGCATGCATTCACCTTTCCTCTTATTCATCTAGCTTCATAGTTTGACTCATGGCATGGAGATGGTCTCGTACATCAAATCGATTGTTTCAACTTCAATAAAATGCATTGAAACCTATAACTTCGCCTTTTACTAATCTTGTTATGGATTAAGCTGTACGTACCAATTTAAGTTAAGTAAGTTAATTAAGCGCTACATCAAAACTTCAAACTCAGCTAGCAATAACATCTTCCGACGTTTGCATTTATTTTTATTGTATGAAGTACATTCAAGTTCGTGTAAGTTTTAAGGACTTACACAATCGTTTTTCTCCACCCTCCGAATTGGTGCCTCTAAAGCAATACGAAATTGCGTTATTTTTACTCGACAGATAAAAACGCGGCTTACTCCAAATCGGCTGACGGCAGAAAAGGATTTGTTAAAGAAGATAAAGCAGCCGCACCTTAAATTGGCTGCCACGGTGGTCGGAACTAATACGACCGGCAACAACGAAACCAGAAACAAGGAACGGAACACGGTAAGGTGCGACTGTCGCGATCGATACTCCGGTAAATCCAGTTTCAAAAGGCAACGAACGAGGGCAAGTGCAAATCCACGTGGCAGTTGAAGAAACGCTGTGCGTTCGAGTTTTGTAGACCGCTCGTTTCGTCAATGATTATCCTTGCACGAGGTTCGCAATTTTAAGCTCAAGGAAACGTACACTCAACCATGAAAGGAGCTGCATTTTGATAAGAAGTAATAAAAATAATCACCGGTATTGGGAAGCACAAGTAATTAGAAACCTTACGTTATTATCGTTAAAATCCAAAGTAATTTCCTTTGCTAGAATGCGATTATGTGATGTGGGTTCTTCTTTGGTTCAGTCTTGTATTTTCTTTGTTTTTAAGATGTTTCCAAATTGTTTTAATATTGTTTTATACTTGGTTTTAAAGTTACTTTTTAAATTATTTCTTCGAAACTTGTCTTTCTATCAAAATACTATTCTTCTACCTATGTGCAAGAAATTTCCATGAAATTGCATGTTGATGAGTTTACAACCATTCTCGGTTTCCGTACTGTGTTGACGGTAGCGCTGTAAGTCCTAAAATCGAAGTTCGAGCTCTTGGTGCGCTATTTGATTCTGGCGTGACGTTCAGACCCCGCATCTTCTCATTGTATGCTCAGGCCTACAAGGTGTAGGGTTTTATAGTGCACGTGCCAAAATACCTCAAGAACATTCCTTTAATTGAGTCATTGTATTTTGCATGCGCTATATACAAAGTTGAACACGCTGCACTAATTTGGTATCCTTTCTACACCTCCGACAGACTAGCTTTAGAACAAATTCAGCGTAGATTTTTGTAATTTATCTCTTTGAAAAGTGATGGTGTAGGTGATGGTAGGGGCGTATTACAGGATGTTATACTATAGCGCTATGAAATGGTATCCTTGAGTAAACGAAGAGACACGATCTGCGCAAAATTCATTCACAAACATTATCGATTGCGATTTTGAATAGTCGAGCAATGCAAGAGGAGTTGGTATCACTTGCTCTCAAAATATCACTGATAATATGTAATAATTAAAGATGACCAAAGCAGGTGAAATTATTACTTTTTTGCAGCGACTAGACAAACTCGTGTCTATTCGTCTCGTGTTGCCTACTGGTTTCCCCGAGAGTCGACAAAACCCGAGTCTAGTCGCTGCAAAAAAGGAATAATTTCACCGCCTTTGTCATCTCTGCTAATAATACTGCTTTGCAGCTATACTACCGACGGAAGCCAGACTGCAGTGGAAATAAAATATTATAAATAGCGAGATGTTCCGTTAACTGATTGTTTCTCGAACAATTTCATTTGTTTTCGTTGTGTAATACAGTTACCTCATTTCCTTGACATTTCTAGATATCCACATCTTTTCTGTTCTCTACCAATTATACGACCAGCCGTTAGACATTTACAGAATATCTCATTTTACCGTTACTTTTTCGTTTTATTGTACGTATACGTGTACCCTTCTCGTTACATTCGAGTCGGTGTTCCGTTTTTCTTGTACGGCCTTTATGTGCAGACGAAGTTAGCGCCAGGAACTTTTTAGCGAAGGCTCTCCAGGGATTTACCTCAGTTGGTGTACGTGAGGCGTGAGCAAATAAAAGAAATGCGTCGGCTGCAGTTATACTTGTTTTATATCCCCCGGCTTTACGTTGCTACGCACAAGCAAGACGGTATACGGCTTTTATTATAGTTAAGCCCGCTACCTTTTTGAGTTCAAATCGACAGTGAGACAATTTTATTCCAGCGCTTTCGTTTAGATTAGGACGGAAAAAGAAATAGATAGTTTTCTTTCGCGTTCCGATGGGAAATTCTACGAAAACGGCGGGTGTTGTCGGTTTTATAGTTTTCGGTTATCAACAAACATCGTATGCAGATAGAGGCAAATAAAAGAAAGCAATATTACTTTTTTTAAACGAATGAAGATGTCCTTCGCGTATGGCTGCCTACCGTTCTCTATCTATATAAAAGTTTATGAAGCGTGTTAAATAATAAGATAAACACTATTTCGTAGGTCAGGTATAATATAAAAACTAACATAAAAAAGAGAAAGTTATCTTGGATATTCCCAAAATTAATACATTTGTATTGACCATAGATTGATGAAGGATGTGTACTTTACATGGTTTTTCCTATTTATTTTTTCTGCTAGTTTTCTTCAGACGATACTTCGGAATTTCAACGTAACTACTCCGACGTATTTTCAAATAATTTAAGTTGTTCTAAGTTAAAATCTAATTAAAGTTGAGAAAGAACTCGATAAGTTACTGTAATTAGGAAATTCCTCCAGTAGAACTTAATCCGTGAGGTACATATGCAGAACAATTCGTAATTGTGTCAATCTTAAGATTATTATAAACCCAAACTCATTGATGGACGACTTATACGTTAGGTTAATCGATGTACGCAGTTTTCTTTTAAATGTGACTAAAGGAAGACATGGATTGTACTGATGAAGTAATAATCAATATTGAAAATGATTTCGATGGATATCTTGATAAAATAATTAATTTAGTTACGGATAAAAGTAATCCTTCACCGACATCATTTCTACTAAGTAACCGACTAGTCAGAAAGCTCCGTGAGTTCTTCTCTTAAAAGATTAATTTCCATTAATAGACTAACTTCAACCTTAACATACATTCAATATCGTACAATTCGCATTTTTCATTGCACTTTCATCCCGTTGCTAAAACTGCCTAATACCATTCGCTTTATTTCGTCTACCAGTAGCAAAATTTTACGTCTCTTGGTAGGTATATTGTGCAGGGTATACGCGTACTTCCCTCCATATTACACTTCTGAATTGCCTTCCTCTACGGTATTTCATCCCCCAAAGATGCGACGAAAAGTAGCAGAACGGTTATGAATATTAATGCTTCAAGTTCTCCTGTCGCGACGCACCGAGCTTCCTATTCGCAAGGCTGTATTTATTTTGGAAGCCGCGGGGGTGCCAAATATTAGCTGGACGCATTCGTTCTATATTATGATTCGCCACCCTCAGTTTCTCGATGTGATTGAAGAACGTTTGCCAGTGCAAACGGTTTTTCTATTCATGTAGCGCTAAATAACTTGTCTGTAGCTTATCCTTTAACAAAGCGGTAATCAAAACCTTTGCTTAATAATATTAAAAATGAGAGAATTATAAAATAGCAAATTTAATTTTTTTAACAAGTAGCATATCTCTTATTTAAATAGAAAAGAATGAGAGGAATGAGCTATTCCGCGGGAAAACATAGAGATAGGTAAGATATTCAAAGAAATGAACTTGATTATATTCTGTTAACTTCGCGAAATGTAGACTTTCTTGCAGAGAGATGGCCCTGCTCTTCGTCAGCTACAACCATTTTCATATTCAACAAATAGATGTACTTCTCCTTATCCTCAAAGACCATTCAACAATAGATTAAGTTTGATAATCTTTGAGATCCGTAAATAAGTAAATGCAATCTATGGTGAAACGTACAAATTAATTTCACAATTTTTATTAAAACTATCGTTATTAATTTGAGCTTGAAGTGACCGGTATGTTTCGACGGTACGATGCCACCCTCAGAGTGGAGAAAACGTTTTGAAGATTGGTTTGAACGTATCCAAGAGCTAATTACGAAAATTTTGAAAAACTATAAAGCAATTTGTGTTTTTTCTCTCGTATTTACGATTTAAACAATTTTTGCTAAACATTTCCTCGGGATTTCCTCGGATTTACAAGAATTGGTTCCGCGATAGCATCGCGAAATTTCCTTTTTAAAGCGGCAGAATATGGGAAAGAATAACGTTTTCTCGTATGTAATAAAACAATAACAGACCGATGTTTTCATTTCTAAAATGAGGGGAACGGAAGAATAAAGAGCAACCCGACTTTTCCTGCAACCGTTCCCCACCGTTATAGAGTGCGTAGAGATGGGCGCCTGGGGCTGGCGAAGGGTAACGGATTCGTCTCCGTGTCTGGTGTACGCCCCGAGGGACCAGGGGACCGTGCCCTGCACTCGATCAGCTCAGATAACGGCACTCGTGTTCGGCCTTTGTTCGAAGCAAGTTGTGCCATTACGGGAACGTTACCCCAACTTTTCACTAATTGCTTTCAGGTCGACGAAGCTGACGTTGCCAGATACAAACGTGTAACTGAAAACTTGGTTGTTATGCTGCAGAAATTAAAGTATTAGACGGTACTGGATTCTGTCGCGATAATGATGCGGTCCTATTATTGTATTCAAATTACAAGTTAAAGTAAACTAAATGAACTCTGTTTACTCAAGCAATTATCTGGAGAATCTCAAACTTAATGGTTTAATGAAAACAAGCTAGCTATTGCTCACCTAAGCTACGTCCAGAGTTTTCACAATTAGCAAATCTAACAATAACGTAATGGGGTCTGCAGACAGTTTTACTTTAATATGGACGTTTTTTGTGATAATACTGCGTCTTTGGTTGCTTTTCTACTTTAGTTGGACGCACCTAATTTGTTTGATATAGTAGGGTGCGTGAGGTAAAATTCGTTTTCCGAACGAAGCAAATTTAAAGCAATTAAAATTGAAGCTAATTGCTTTAAATTAACGAATTTAAATGTGTAATTTCCCTGTTATATAACTCAATGTCTAGGCACTTTCCGCTGCTATTCATGCAGATGACACTTACATGAAAGTGATTTTGAATACTTCTGTAACATTGCATCTATTGTCACACTTCTTGATTTTCTTTTTGAATTTTGAATTTGATTCTCTGATGAAGCCGTGAACAAAGTGCAAAAGCTTAGAACTGATCAGGTATGTGCATATATTGTGAATGAAATACAAAGAAAATTTCTCACATTGCTAAACAATGCTATTTTTGTTCAATTCTCACGAAATAAGAATACACATTTGCATTTTCATCGAATACAAAATATAACGTAATATTCAAACATCTTTTACTGTGTCACGAGAACAATAAACGTCTAACGATATATCATGTGTCAGTTTACGGTCCCTCTATGTGTGGACGCGATATATCTGGGAGGATTACTTCGGTTTTACCGTGTAATCCTAAACAGTGACGGAGATGCTATCGGGGTGGCGAATTAGTACCCGATAACAGGATCCCGCAAACTGTCTTCCGTTATTGTCCGCTTAGTTTGTCGTTCTCTAGGGTAGAATAGAGAAGCCTTCAAAATGAACATTACGTATTTGTAGTACGTCGCGAAAATTTAAAGTTGCTCCAACACCTTCATATTTACCAAACTTGTATACTTCTATACTACCGTTTTAATTTGTTCATGGATACTAATATACGTACGGATGTTAGTGTTCATATTAACTTTGCTAATTTTCTTACGTTTTATCAATAAATGTTAAAAGTATTATATTATTAGATAAAAACTTTAATTCCAACTTACTAAAGTCATCGTGGAACCAGTAAAATCACTGTTATTAGCGCCATGCGAAGTGACGTTCAACCAATTGCTGGCAAGACCGATCAGAATTATGCCGTTATGGTTGTTTTTCGTCTTTTTTTTAGCAGCCTATGTAGTTCCCGGCTTCCCTCTATTTGTCTGTGTGTTTTACTAGACCTTTCTTTAGTTTGAGTCGTAAGTAAAAGTGATTTTTAAATAAGCGTTGCAGTTTAAAAAAAGATATTTGAAGACTAAAGTCACTTCAATTCTTGATCATTTGAAAGACCAAGCATAACGATCTAGGATAGCGAGTCAAATTTTGAGGTTAGTTTCTTCTCATTCCATCAATTTATCTTCCATAAATTCGTATTTGCAATTCGCTTTTTTAAACTGCTCTGTTAGCGTATTCCATCAGATTGCACTGGAGCGCATTCGAAGCTTGCATTTGAAAGTTCTGAATCCAGCACTGCCAATGTTTCATTGGTTACAATTGCCTTCTGTATTTGTAAACAACAACAGTTGTCAGTCGACCACATTGCTCAAGACCGACTCTTCCTCCTCTAGCCAGAGCGATAAAACTTGCAACTCCGACTGCTCTGATTTCACCAACGAAACACAAATTATTGTTTACTAGTGTCCCAAAGGAACATGCAACTCCCACTCTGAGCATGCTACGAGTGCTCTAGAGCTACTCTATTACATACGCATTTAGCTATTAAATCAGATCAAATAATAATACTTCCAGTTCTTAAGTAATGTTTGTTTTCTCAGTTACGAGTGTAAAGCTGAGATTAGAAGTGAAATCTAAGACGAAGATGAAGTCGAGGAAACAACTCACATGGCTAAGAAAACACCGGCCCAGCTTAAGGAAAAGTATAATTGTTATTTTTCAACATTGTATGAAATAAATTTCAACCTAACCAATAAACTAATTGCCTATGGCTAAAAGTTCTTGTTGATCAATGTTATCAGTTGGTACAAGAAAAACGCCCCCAATTAGATTCTGCTCCTTTCGTTCATTAGCGAAACTTCTCAAACTGCGATGGGAACCGAAATTCGCGCTTGTTTATTCAAGCTGCACTTAACCAATTTAAACTGGCACGAACAAATTTATAAGCACGCAATATGTCAAGACCATCGAAGCGTTAATCCGCAGCCGGAAGACTAACACAACGAACGAATGCAATGATAAAGTGCAACGCCGCATTCATCGTCGCCGATTCCGTTCGGATATTTCAATGAGTTCCTCATAACTTCCGGCTGAATGGTCGTAGGAGTGCGGCGCTTTGTTGAACAAACGGGTACGCCGAGTCAATTGGGCGTAGGAAGGGCTGAAGCCCTTACGACCGCGCGGATCAGCGAGATTGGCTTTGTTAGCCGCCCTCTATTTCGAACCATGTAAAGCAGAAAAACTACGACGGCCCTCCACGGTGGCCGTCGGCTACAAGACGTAGGACGAAGCTCATTAGAAAAATGTTTTATACACGACCGTTCAGAAGTTCTGTCACGTGAAAGGGATTTTCTCAAAGCATGCAGTCTGAACAAAGTAGAATTCATAAGGTTGAATAGAAAATAAGTAATTAAAACAACTTTATTACGTGTTCAAATATGTACGTAAATAAGCAAAAGGTTTACTAAAGCGTTTCCTTGTCAGCGGCGGCGAGTTGGCCATTGTTTTTTCTTTTATAATAGGACCCACCGTAACCGTAATTCACGCATGAGAAATCCCAAAAACTATGCAGACGGTTGCTATTTTTGATTTCGCGACATTAAAGACTTCAAAACACGTTGCGGATCCAAAGAATGAGTCGGCAATAAGGCCGGTACTAAGACGAAAAGTGTTACGAAATGTTGAGAAAGATGACAAAGCATTGGCTAGTCCGGACAATGATATATTTTAACCCATTTTCAAAGTTGAATGTTGGATCTGAATTAAAACAAAAACATCTTCTTACTCCAGGAACCACGTTTTATTTTTATCGTAATCAAGAGCGATATTATCAAATATTTTGAACGGCATGGTATGTTGCGAAAATGTCGCTGATCTAGCTATGTCGCTTGGTGCTTCCGAATATACACCCGCTGACTAGAGATCTCTCATAGACTGGGCAAAACTAAGCTTTGAAGCAGTTACATTTCGGCAACTTTTACAGTTTTATTCCTCTTGAACATTCAACCTTCAGGAGCTTCTCACGAGAAGACGATCGGCGGTCTACGGGTTCCAGGCCTACTTATCTAGATTCACGGAATATTTTCCTGTGTAACCGTTTATTTTTTTATGTAGTTCCAGCAGTGTACATGCCCGGTACTTTTATGATTTGATGAAATGTTATTGTCTTTCCGAAAGAGCAGATTCTTAATAGACCTATCTGTAGATTGTATAGCACTTTTATATGTTATGTTATATTATTCATATTAAATGTCAATTACTCTACTAAACTATAAGAAGGGACATCTTTAAAATCCTAATCACCGTAGTAGTGTAACTAAATGCTTTATACTGTTTGTTTCAAATTTTCCATCGTCCGAAAAAGTATGGCGGTTTACTAAATTGTCGATTTCGATACAACAGAACTTCTTCGGCGGTAAAAAAGTATTGCGTGGGGTTCTTGATCGACTTCGAGAACTTAATCTCTTTTTTGTTGGAAAAAGGAGATTGGAACTTTTTGTTTCCACCTCAAGTTAATGCGACTTTTACGTAAGAAGAGAGAAGAGATTATAGATATAATAAGAAAAGGGAAAATAATATTTAGAAGTTCTTTCGAACTTGTGCCTGTCCAGGATACAGAAAATGTAATTAGTAACTTTCAAATTTTACTGACACGTTAGATGTATCGCTATAAAATAGCGCTAATATAAATCCGTCTTCATTTATTTTCAAGAAACGCATAAGTACGTCCAACTTGAAGAACTTCTACTAGTTGCAGATAAGGTTCAATTTATAAAATTGAACTTTTACTTCTACAAACGTAGAAACGTGCACTCAGCACTGCTACTAATTCTACTTGGACGTTAGTTCTAATTTCCCACATATATTAAGACGGATCTGAACGCGTTTCATGAAGAAGTGAAGCGAATGTATATAACTGTAAGACACGGCACCCGTGGGGGTTATGACCATCATTTTCATCTGAGTTTCCACCCTCGCCTGCAAGTAGTTTCGTTACGGCCATGTAATGCCTTCCGACTATTACGATCGTTGGAAATATTTATCATTTGGGCAAGAGGAAAGTTTGCTACGCCAGGTTTTGGAAGTTGGCCGATTAGAAACGAAATTTTATATATGACTATGGTGTGCTAACCATCAAACATAATGTTTTTCTTATTTTTCGTTTCTTTCCTTGAAAATTAATGTAGTAGGAACTATGGTGAATTTTGTTCACTATTTCAATGGTAAGGTAAGCCGAAGACTAAATCAAAATAAGAAGTAGTTGGATTTTGACGATGTTAAATTTTATAATCGACAGTATTATGAACAGGACTGTGCCATTTAAATAGTCCAAAAGTTCTTCTAGGATGTTGAATTAAGATTTCCCGAAATGTTTATTATACGAGCTGCTATTATCATTGTTTCTGTGCTTTTAGCGAAACTAGGTGACGGGGTTGCATCACATCAAAATAAAGTATACAAATAATCGATATAGATACAAAATATCTCGCTCTTATGAAAACCTACGTAACTGTGCATCCTAGCTACATATTGAATGATTGCCTGCAGCCATTTCTGATAATCAGTAATAAAATTCCATCCCATCGAATTCCAGCTACACCAACTAAACGTTAATCAGGTTAGCCTTTAATCTACATCCGGGACGTGAAATTTTGTGACGCGTGATATTAGCACCGATGATAAAATTCAATTTCCTCTCTATCATCTCACACATTTGCACTCCTAATAACCTTTAACGTTCGACTAGCAATTCGCCATACATTCCTAGCTAAAAGAAACGGCATCGCTTTAGACAAGACCGGGAAATGGCAGTACTAATTTGCTTTTTTCTGTCGCGACACCGAAAAGAAAATCACGTACATGGATCCTTTTGGCGGCGGTCGGCGTCAAGCAATTTTTCATTGAAAATCCGGGGCGTATTGGCTGACGTTGCAGCAATGATCGATGTTTGGGTTCAGTAGGACGTGTTGCGGAATTACTTACAAGCTCGGATTACGTTTCTGTTAGATTTGCCCTTTCAGCCGAGCAAGAGGGTGTCCTAACAAAGTCGTTCCTTTCTGCTTTGTCGGTTTCGACTTGTTAGTTGAAACGTGGAAGCATGGAGAACCTTTAGGGAAGGTGTAAAAGAAAAGGAACCGGATTAGATTCATTTCGATTGATTTTTTTCCTTAGGTAAGCTATAATTTTATATCTAACCATAGGAGTGAAAATTAACGACCTCCCAGGCATTTGGACTAGGGACACTAACCAGCAAATTATATTCGATTTTTTGAGAAGATGTAAGTACCAGTACGCTGATTACAATATTTTGCTAGCAAATGTGTACAATATAAGATGTATTTCTTATACTAAATAAGTCTATCTAACCCCAAAATGTTATGTATTCAATGGTGGAGGGGTAAAGTTTCCAATAACTTTAATTAATATTATTTTTTTTTATTATTTATCAATTTCGCTAAGAATTCTTAGCATTCTTTCGATCTTATCCCGATTGATAAGCTATGTAGGAGCTCTGTACAGTAAAAAAGTTAAAGCTTAACGAATTGTTATTCACCTTAGACCGTATGCAAAAACAACAAATCTTAAACACTACGGTGCTTGTCTTCTTCAAAGCTAAAGTAAAATTCATCCCAAATGCATTACGCTGAGCGTTGTAAAAATATAGAATGTGACAGTAGATCTATGAGCTACTGGACAAATAAGATATAAATCAAAATCGAAGACAATTGGACAACTAGCAGAACTATGAATTGAACTACAACCCAGCATCACTTGTTAATTATGTTTCATAACTTTAGGAATGTATTGAACTATTAGCGACACGCAGACTAAATTATCTTCAACAAAACGCGCATTTTATTTATTTACAGGCAGCCGCGATGTATTTATTAGTTGACAAATTTAATTACTCATTCTTCTTGCGGTATAATTTAGCGCTCGTCAACTGGAACGACGTAGAGCTTGACGTTTTCATCTTGGTCCCAGACAAGATTACGTTACGTCGTTAACTCCGTGACAGATATACTTCCATTAATTGACATTAAAAAGGGGACCGCGTTTGGTCTACATAACATTATTACAAGCTATTAACAGATTACGAGGTATTCTGGTAAGTTAATTTTGAGTCACAAGAGAGTGGCGCCGAGGATTTAATTCATTTTGCCGGTGCCAAAAATGCATTAATTTTGGATACAGGCAACATTTCGTTCGGCTCAATTTACGCTTACATCCTACAGTCTTTCGCCTGAACATTACAAAATTATTTTAAATCATTTTTTACTGTACTACATTAAAACTTAAGTAATTCTTGCTATACTTCATTTATTCACCAATTTTGGGAAATCGAAGTATGAAATTTCTATAACAGAATGACTTATTGTCAATAAAGTAAAATATTTTTCATCAAAAAGCTTTAAAATGTCTACATATTGATCTCAATTATCTGGCTATAAATAAAATCATTGTGAATTAAAATCAACCTGAGATCAATATATTTCATACCTAATATAAACGGCTGTCGAAAACAAGAAACAGCTATATAGCTGGGAAAAGATATTAGCCTAAAGAAAGCAACCTCCTGAAGATTGCCAATAAGATTCGGTAATAAATATTGAAAATTAACATAGACAAAATTGTTAGAAAGTAATGGAGCTTCCATACAACTCACAGATGTGTGAGTGCTCTTCTCACTGATTAAAACGGTTTGCTAAAGAAAATTAAAAGCTCTTTTTTTAACTGCTTTACAAAATAAGCAGCAAACAGTTGATTATCAAAATAAAGAACACGGCCACAACATGTAACTGTACAAGTTATAATACTGCTTATGTAGAAGCAAACCCTTATGACCTGAAATTTCCTCGCAAGCGCATGGATGGTAATGATTCGTCTGCCAGTGCACAGTATAGAAATAGCTAATAGTTCTATTAATACCAATACAGCAAAAAATTTCAAACTATCAGAAAATTAACAATTCTTTAGAGACTTTGAAATCTGCCAGCAAAATAATGGGAAGGCAATGTTGATATGAGTTTGGTATTATTAAATGAAGCAGACTGCATGTGATTTTAAGCATACTGCGGTCACTATGAATTTTTAATGGATTTGGATTTTAATGAAATCCGCAGTCTAATGGTTTTATGTCAGGTGACTTAAGTAGCCGCCAGGCACGATCTATTGGAAAAGGTCGTATCTAAAAACTTTTGAACATTGATTGCGTAGTGTTGAGGCTTGCTGGACTCAAATTAGTTTATTTGGTAGGTGAGCATCTTCTTCACTGAGAAAGGTGATAGCTAAAGCAAGAATCAATTCGAACTGAAGTGATTCTAAGATGCGTTCCCCCATCAAAGTTCCTTCAATAATATAAGCTGCCAGAATTCAGATACCAATTCTCACTCGCAAATTAATTTTCTGTAGATGCTGAGCGTGTCTCGGTACCTATTTTGCTTGTCTATTGGTGGTACCATGAAGGCAAAACGTCGCCTCATCATAACAAAGACAATATGTTCAATGTTGCTTTGTATTAATTATTTCCTCGCAAAATTGGATCCTTCTTGGATCAAAGTAGCGTTCTGATAACTCCTACGCGAAATATATTTTATAAGGGTGGTATTTTGCTACTTCAAACGTATTTAACATAATTCTTAATCCAACATTACAGTCCCTTAAGGTGTCTTGGATGATCAACCCTCAGGTAGGTCGTTAACATAACCCAACTCTCTGAATTTGCTTTCAATCTTACAGTTTATTAGTTAATTGGCCGACGATCAAAGCAGGTTTCATTAAATAAATTAATAACTTCTGCTCGATCTTCACCATAAAAACTTCTATTCTTTCTTTTTCTATTCACTTCAGTTTTAGGACTACTTTATCTAAAAGTATTTAATTTATGTTAATTCTTCTGAAGCCCACTCAATTATTTTTACATTAAATCCACAGAAAAAACTAAACTTCCATAACCTAAAATTTGTTGTACAACTCATATTAGCCGCTGGATACACACATTCAATATAATCCATAAAATTCTATATTTTAGCATTTCAACATTATCTACTACTACTTTGTGCGGCTACAGATAAAACATTGATTTTTCTAACCGAACCCACCTAAAAATAACACGCCAAATTCTATTTAAATTCGATTTTGACGATTTTCCGCAATATTGGAACTGCTTCGATCGTATACGACTCGAAATCGACCGTAATCCGGAAGAACGAAGTTTCGGGTTTATATATGACTTTATTTAATTCCACGACATCGACTAGTTTAATCCAATTTCGGCGGACCGTATGGGAGAGTCGACGCGGTTCAAATAGGAAGGGAGGCGAATTCTCTGGAGCTTTTGCAACGCCAACTCTAATACAGACTGATAGCCGCTCAGGTGATTACCCGTACACACGTACCGAATATCTAATTCAACATCAACGCTCTCTGCCAAATGTGATATTGATCCCTAAAACACATATTGTATACTCACACATCGGATCTGCAGATCATAGCAGCGTATTTTGTAGGGAAATTTTGATAAATGTATACGGAAAAGCTGTTTCGAAAATATTACGATATAAGGCGAACATGGGAATCCTAGTTGTTATAAAAATTGTAAGAGTAGTCTTTTTTTACCCTGACCACAAATTTGGAAATTTACTTTTCGTGTCGTTCCAATTACGATTTTTATAAATAATTCCTCCAAACAACGAAGTAAAGTCGTTGCCAGATTTTATTTTATTGTATTTTAATACGGCTGGTCAACTTTACCCAGAGCTCAGGGTGAAATCGGTCACCCCTTTACCAAAAATTTAAAAAAAGACTCACCGCATATTAGAGCCATACGGTGAGTCTTGGTCAGTGACTATCAACAGCAATCAACAGCCTAAAGATCAATTTTTAATTGCGCTTGAAAATAATGTAAAAAATTCGTATGTTTTTATCCGATTTTCATATGTTTTCAAGTTACGGGGTAATTGCAAATAAACAGAATTTCATACATTAACATCAACATCGCGTTCTTTTAATAAATATTCGAAAATATCGCCATTGACCTTTAAACAGTTAATACTTCGTCTACGCAAGGCGTCTATTGCTCTCCTATTGCGTCATGTCTTTCTTTAATATTGTCTGCAGTTTTTCTAAAACGTCGAATTAATGCATGCCGAGTACCGACTTTTAGTAAACTTCTTGTGATAAGACGCGCAAAAGATGTCAATGTAGAACGTGCCTTACTTTCTACAATTGGTAGTCAATGCAAGGATATATTTATTTTATTTAATACGTATTAACTGGGAAGCAAGAGACAACTTGGACCATTTACAAGAACGCTAATTCAATTTTTTTAATCACGCAGATGAAAATCGGATAAGAACATGTGAGTTCTTTTACATTACTTTCATGCGTGTAATATACTCCTGAAGGTTGGTGCGTTTCTCCAGATCCATCCTGTATAATAATTTGTTTTTCGGTTATCTAAGAAAATCGTAGTTTTTCGGACTTCGCCCCGACTGACGACGCATTGTAAGTTCAAAACCTAGCTTATTTAAACCAATCTTGAAGACTAGTTACACACTCTGCTTATGCTTTTCTTCTTTTACGGAAGCTCCTAAAGTCAGTGTATTTCGATTAAACGTTAGAAATTTATATTTGTTTTCGTAGTTAATGGTCCTTAACTTAAACTATGCTGCATATTTAATGTATTAACTTCTTGGTTCATAACTTCAGTATTTTTCTCATGAAATATTGTTTGAATATGTGTTCAAAATTAGTTTCATTAATGTATCTGGTAGTTATTTGAACAGAATTTTCAATTTTATATTCTCATCTTAATCTACATAGTTTTATATATTTGCTAAACATTTGAAAACTTTGAAACACATCTAATAGATTTGGATTCGTTCACATGCGTTTATCTAACTGTCGTGGGCTGGCTTGCTGTTCTATGCCATGATAAAAATAGTAATAGTTCCAGAAATATCATGTGTTATCTTGCGCCGATTTAACGTGTGAGTCAAAAATAAAATATGGTAGCGTGGCCGAGCGGTCTAAGGCGCTGGTTTAAGGCACCAGTCTCTTCGGAGGCGTGGGTTCGAATCCCACCGCTGCCAGGACCTTTTATTGTGATAATCTTAAATTCGGAAACTGCTGTTTCAAATCGTTAATCATCAAGCTTTAATCTTCTAAATTTTATTTGGGTTTCTTCTCGTATTTGGACGTTCATTTTATTCGTATTTTTATTACTAATTAATGTCCTCAACGATCTTCTACCTCGATAAAAATTGGAAAGAATATCTATCCTAGCACTTCCACTTTGCAAAATACTTTGATGTTAAAATTTAACTACCTGAAAATCTGATCCTTTCGTCCTTTTTCATTCTATAATTATCCAATAGTATACGGCATCACAGTAGTAGCTTCTTTTTTCCGTGTTGGTCTTTTCAGCTCTATCCAGAGATGCACCGTGCTACCAATATCTACATACATGGTTCGTTTCGGTCATTATATCCACTGCTGGATTATACCGATACGCTTTCCTTTACTCGATGTAATGTAAAAGATCTTAAAGAGTTGCAAGGCACTCAGTTTGAAACGCATTAACTTCAGGCCAAATTTAATATTATATTTGTCTATCAATATAATTTCTATAGATACAGATAAGTGCTACGTTATACCACATCCACACCATCAAATAATGCAGCTGACGAGCTGGGACTTTGACTTTGATTTCTGTACACTGCTGCTGTTTCTGGTCCTACTAGATCTTTAAATTTTGTTATTTGAATTAGCATGATCTTGAAAAACTTCTCTGCTTTGAGGTCGTATCATCTCAAAACCTTTCTATTAGCTTCGCCCTGCTAACAATTTCAATAATTCGAAAGTTTGGCATTGATCACCTAATTTTGGAACAACCCGGAAATAATCTATCCCTTGTGCAAACGATGTCCTGGCAGATTTAAATATTATATTTAATTAGTTCCTAATTTTGAATAATTAAAGAGTCGGTTATTTAAACTCATAACATAAATTCCCTGAGTTTCACTCTATTATTACCAACATCGCATTGCATCTTTGTAAGTTCCTTATTTTGAAGCACTATACGTGCTATTTTTAAAACCTAATCTAATTTAAATAAACTAAATTACTTATTCTTTCTTCACATTCATTGCTAATGCAATAATATTTTTTACGTGTTCATTGTACGTTCTATCTTCTTTACGTTTCTTCTTGAGTTTAAAATATTTTCCGGATGCCGTACATAACAAAAAGACTGCTTCTATTGAGGGTTAGAGGCGAGTCCCCGTTTCAATCTACACAAAATATCGAAACCATTCAAGAGCACACTTGGCCAAATTGAATGTGTCAATGGGATTTTTTCTTGAAAAGATAAATCTGTATACAGAATGTCTGGAACGGTAAATTATTGCAGTAATGGCCGTGATGAAAATGTGTTGATGTGATGTATTAGCGGATTTAGAATGCGATGAGTAAAAAGATTTTGCTGCTGTTAGTCACGTAAAAAGGATTCACCAAGAACCGTCGAATATTTATTCTGTTACTATTGAATAGCGGCTTTTAATAACGATTGGATTACTTCGCAAGTTACAGAACGTTAAGGCCGTAAGAGCAGTTGTCTTTTGAAACAATTGAAATTATTCTTTATTTTAAGTTGCAGTATAACTCAATGCTGCGTAATTTTGTCAGCAGAATTGTATTTATCGTGCGTTAGCTGGAATATGCAGCACAATTTTGGCCTTTTGCATAAAAGCAAGTGATTAATCATTTTCAATGCGTTAGTAGACTCTCATCACGTGCTTTTTCTTCGGGACTTTTAATTCACTGAAAGCAATAGTTGCATTTGATGCTGTACCGAAATACAGGTCGGATGAATACATTTCGCAAAGCACTGCTAAAGTCTGAATATGAACCCTTCTTCGTTATAAATAAAGATATTTTCGAAAGTTAATCGTTTATTTACTTAAAAGACAGAGAAAACTGATGCAAAGTATCCGACAATGCACCACTCCGCAAGTCAAGATTTTCAAAAGCTACCGTTGCTGAATGTGGCTTCATAGAAATTGATCCTCCTTATAATATCTAGCTCTCTGTGACCATTTTTTATTTCCAGATCTCAAAAACACACTAAGGGGAACAAAGTTTATGGACGGTGACAAGCTTATAGCATCTGTTCAAAGGTATTTTGCAGAAAAACAAATGGATTTTTTTTTTGTAATGGATTAGAGATGTTATTGAAACTTATATCCAAAAGCCAAGGGCCTATATTGCAGCTAGCTCGATGCTCCCAATAAATAGTGAATTTATAAAAAATATAAAAATAGGGGAACTCCGTAAATAAATAAAATATTGTCAATTTGCAATGTAACAACGTGTTCTATGTAACAACGGACCCAACTCTCCCCTAACTTCACAGTTACCTATTCCTTTAATATTTTTATTGCATTATTGCAAACGGCTAATTTGCTGATAAGTTGATTGTGATTGGGTAGCAAATTGTTAATATTAACAGAGACTTCTTTTAGAATTTATAGATAGCCATCTTCCTATGTATCAGTATATACAAATTAATCACGACGTAATATAACCCCACCATGAACTTTGCAGAATGTCATCGGCTTTCCCAATAACGCAATATAATTTGTTGTAATCCTATATATGAGCTTATAGGCGATTCATATTACCGTGTCCTGTAATTTATCGATTATTTGAAGAGTGGGTCAGACCCTACGTCTCTAGGGAGTTTTGTTTCTCTTTATCCAAGCGACACGACGGCTCACTCGCTTCACATACTACACATAGAAAGGTATAGATAAACAGTATGGTGCGTACATCCATGAAGAGCCGCTAAAAGAAGAGGCAGCTAGAAATAAGAGGACACTCTAAAGCACCACTAGAAACGCTCACCCTTTCGAGCCTGCGTCTTCTCGAAACTGAACGAGTATGTTTGTAGAATTGATGAATTGGTATCATCAAAGAATTAATTAAGTTGAGTACAGTTCGGCGGTGAGGATTTCGCAAAGGAAATATTTTCTTAGAGAGTTTGTACGTTAAATAAGACGGTAATATTGCTAATTTAATTTAGTTTCAATTTATTAGTTGTAGGTGGAACTAATTTAATTAGTTTATACAAGTTTTTGTTGATTTTATCGTAGGATCCACATTAGCTTCCTCGGTGCGATGTCAGTTAATTTCCCAAGTTACTTAATAGAATGAGTCCTGAAAGTTCATATTTTGGGAAAATTATTGAAACCTATGTATTTCCAAGTTAAATCATCTATCACAAGAGTAACATATCATCTTTTTACAAAAATTGTCGGATCGAGGGCCATAAGCATTGTTTTGATCACAACTGTAAATATGCACAGATGAAGTAATTCAGGGTTATCAAAGAATGCATACAATTCCAATGCGCACAGGTTGCGTTTAACTTCCAGGTTACATAACAATGAAGTGAAAGCGAAAAAGAACGAATTAGCAGGAATGTGGCTAATACTATTGGCAAGCAGGAAAGGAACAATGCAACGGAAGCTAAGAAGGTGATAATTAAATAATACCAACTATAGCACGCATAGATTGAAACATACATTAGGTATTTCTCGTTACAACGTTGTTATTTTTTTATTCACCGTGTTGTTTGAAGATCGATAATGAAGTGCAAATAAAAGAATAATTGTCGAAAGATGTGTCTGTTTACAGAAGCACAGTTATGCAATGAAATAGGAGATAAATATGTAGATGAAGCAACTTAATTTCTGTGTACTCGCGTTTGGTAAGACTATTTGATGTAAGCAAACCAAACAACTGACTAGAAAAGATTGTCATCAAATAATCATACCAGGACTCCGCATCGCACAAGTTATTTGATTAATTCTAGATAATTGTTTTGGGAATTTTCGTTACCCATTTTACCGCCGAACGATGTGAGGCAAAGATGTCAATTCTAACATACCTGACCCTATTCCTACTTTAAAAAATATTTGTCCAATAGTACCAACTTTTACCACCTATATACCCTAAAACTAAAACATGAGAAATTTTCGAAAATAAAAGGAAAGATTCTTGCTTATAGCACAAAACGTAACACGAAACATGTATGCGTCTTACTCTAATAAATCCATCAATACTGAGTGGCTAAGTGGTCCTTTTTCTCTATTTAACAACATTTTCATTTCCTCTCATATAAATGGTGTCGTAAGAGTCTAATTCTCGCGACAAGGTTGCGTTCTGCTGTGCTACATTTGACGAATCGATTCTCCTATAGCGGTAATGTGCTATATGTTCTTTGAATCTGGCGTCTTTCGCCCAATTTGTCTGTCCTATCATAGTCACGGCATGCAATTTTATAAAATACCGACCTTTCCTTCGTTTATCTTTCGAATCATATACAATTGCAGCTGAGATTCTATGCTTTTCGATGATATTTTATGCCACATACAACCTTACGTGAAACTTTACTGCGAAGACTGACCGAACGATTATTAATAGATGAAATTACATTTTTGATATAGCTTAATTTCCGCTAAAATTTGTCGTAGAAAGATATCACATTAGTTTAGAAGTTGTAGAAAATGACACGATGAAATACAAAAGCAATTTTTGTCCCGTTTTACCACTACTATCATTGGTAGTGGCGAAACTTCTATCACCCACGCTCCAAAAACAATAGGTTAGAAAAAGGAATTTTGTTAGACTTTTACTAGACGAGACGTGTGGATGGCGCTAATGACAGATGACCTCTGAAACGATTACAATATATTGTTATCTTTATCAAGGAACTTCTTGGTGGTACCAGTTTAGTTATTTAAATAAAACTTCAAAATATAACTTTACGTTTCGACAATAAATTTATTGCCTTCCTAGAAATATTTGTAGTCAAAAAAACAATGCGTCGATTCAAACGAAGCACGCGTAGGTAGAAGCTTCAAACAAGGAATGTTTGTCTGGTAACAGGTTATCACTTTCATCATTTCGATGAATTTTTCCGTCACTACCAAAATTGTCTTCTTGAATTAAAATATAATTCATGGGGGCGCCGCTGCTTTTGCCACGTGTATATTTTCTTTGTGTTGATGTTAGAACTCATCTTTGTTGTTTCAAGGAGCTCCCCACAAAGGAAAATTTCATGAGCCAGAAACAATTTACCTCACGGCGAGGGTTTATTTTAATGGCCGGATGCTTTTAATACACCCTTCTTCCTATCTTGGCAGTGGTATCTGTTACTTTTAACGTATATCTGTGTCAAGCTAGAGAGGGTAGTACATAAATGCAATATCACTATTGAAAAGAGGAATAGTATAGATCAAGTGAGTAAAAATAAGTAATAATACCTTCATAAATGATTGCGTTGGCCACATGTAATTTGCCAAATATTCTAAGTTCGTTAACTTTCCTTTCGTACGATGTAATTTTAGTTTTGATGTGGTAAAGTTTGCGAGAACAACAAAGCTTTTAGGTAAATTATTACATTTTAGAAACAAATAACTACGTTAATTAGATTTGGGGACTGTAGTCCTTTGACCATTTTAGAGGAGGTTAAACTAATCATCTCCGGCTTAATTATATACCACGATAGATACAAAGAGGATCCCGCGGGTTTAATCCAAAACTCAGTTTTGTATTCAAAATGTTTATTCATATGCGGTTGTTTTGGGTACGAATTTGAACTATGTTACGAATAATAGTTAAGGACTCAACTTATGGATGGGATTTGACAATTGTTCATAACAACGCCGTTCATTAGCGACATTAAAATAGTTACACTGTAGATGTAATGTTGTTTAAAAGCATTCATTTTATCTAGCTAGAGATGAATGCACTGATGTCGAAAATTAATTAATTTATGTAAAATACGCAGAAACGATATTACGCAGACCTATCGTGATAATTAACACATTCTCGTTTTCAGCTAATTTGTTAATTTTGCAAACGTATTTCAATCATTTCGCAAGGTTGTGAACAATATATATCAGCTTATAGAACGTAGCCTTCCATACACCATTTCAATTTTTATTATCGAATATCCGCTCATGCGTTTGGAAGGAATTTTGTTGTACGCGCAACTTGTTACAACAATTAACAAGCTTGTCTAAATTTTTCTGTAGCAAGATCACATCATTGCTAATCAATATAATTTAACATCATCAGCCAGCAATTGGCAATTAAGACATGTGAAGAGGTCGTCTATGAAGAGATTGAACAAGATAGAGCCCAAATTTGAACCTGCTGTACCTGTATGTAAGACGAATTCTCTGGATACAAAGTCGTTGTAAGGAACATAACACTCACGATTACTCAGATATGATTTTACTTACCCAATAGCAGATGGAATAAAACTAAAGAACTCCAACTTGAAGAAAAGCAATGGATGCTCAATTGGGTCAAAAGACCTTTGACAGGTTCATTCAATACTTTACTAATAAATTGTGCGAAATAGGTCAAATTAATAGATGTAGGCAATCCTTTCGTAAACATTTGCAAAATTTGAAAGGATGGATATTAATCGATAATTGAAAAGGTAGTCCTACAAGAGAAACTCGCAAACGAACAATTCCGGTGACATTGATAGCCATTCAATTGCTCCGTGATCTGAGTATAAAGTGGTACTACCAACTATACAACAAATAGACAAATAAAATATTGACTTAAAAAAAAATAGAATTACTTTTGTTAAGTGCAATTATTTGTATCTCTACAGAACAATACATTTTGCACTTATATCTTAGGGAAGTTCTATTTATAACCAAATTACCACGATTAATCGTCTACCGTAGAAAAGCAAGTGTTTACCATTCTTTTGAAGCTTATGTAGTAGTGATATAATTACTGCCTTTTTTACGTCAGATCACACGTTTTCCTAACAGCACTTATTCATTTGCTACCGGTCGAAGGTGTAATTAAAATGTCAGTCGGACACGAAATTACATTACAAATGTAAGTCATTATCAGATTGTAATTAAAATATAGTGCACGTAGGGTAACTGTAATTGGCTAATTCTGTCGGTTCCATTGTATAACAGAGGGCAACCGCATTGCAAATCACCCCAAGTTCGTTATCTCTCGTCACCAAGGGGTTTATTGTCGGGGTGTAGTACATTGAACGAGGTGGTAGTAAGCGCCCTGGATTTCGCTACAAAGCTTTCCACTTCTTCCCCCTCGTTTCTATCCCCTTTCATTCGTCGCCCGTTTCACTTATTCACCTTCAGTTTAAACTTTGAAATTGCAGGGCACAACAACAACCGAAGGCCTCTACGCGAGCAGAGCGATATTCCCGTGTTTCCATAGGATAAATTAGTATCGTTACCGGTATCCCGACATAGCCATGTTTTACGCACTGAAATTTCGCTTCGTTAAGTCTTAAAGGGCTGTATTTGTAAGCATTGTTGTGATAGCGCTTAGCAACCGAATGCTTGGCACAGAGTATTTTGTTTCTAGTTTACCTGTCGCAAACATTTGTAGCGACCGTACAAAGGTAATTAATTTATGGATGAGAATAAAAACAATTATCATTCGCAACAGTAGATTCATAAATTAACCACTCGTGTCTGATACGAGCGTTCCTTTTTGGTAAATTTTACACGCGCTCCAATGTCTACTACAGTGTGTAATTGAGCGTACAAAATATGCATTAAGCCTTCTTCGAAATTGCATCTTTTTATGCCATCCATAGTACAGGAGAAATGAAGTATGTAGAGTGTTCAGTCTTCGCAGCACACTACAAATTTGAATCTTTTTTTTAATGGAATACGCCACATGCATGAGGTCCCTTGGTAGAAAGGTGATGGTGTCGTATCAAAAAGTGGGACAACACCTCAGCCGTACCATATCTACGCGAAAAATATGGATATATTGTTTCCTTTTTTCCTGAATGTATCTACAGGCATGTCTTGTTTATATCTTTACTAGATCTGGTACGACACAAAACTCCCCCTTGGTAGAAAGAGTGGTGTCGTGTCACTTTTTTAGGTGCCTTTCGTTAGTCTTCTCCTTATCCGTCTCAGTTTTGAGATAGTTGAGATAATTTGAAATTTGTACAAAATCGCAATGTTTCTTTAAAGACCGATATACTAAACGACTTACACGCTAGAGCGTTGGTTCAAATTTCATTCGATTCAGTATTTCTTGGAGGTAAGACATCGAAGAGTTTGTTATATTGAGTAGCGTCTACAGAGTGTCTGCCGAAATCGTTACCGTGTTTTAATTTTTACATTTCAGTCAAAACATTTTTAACATTAGACAACTACAAATTTGTAACAAAAACACTTCGTAACATTTCTACTGACAGCGGCTAAACACGATGAAAGAAAACTTTAAAATTATTTACACATACATAAAATAATGACTCAAAAATACTCAAATCGTGTGAGTATTACCATATGTTGATGATTCTTGGTATTTCAAATAATAACGCAGGTCAAACAGCGCGATTACATGCGATGGCATCGCTTGCCAAATACTAATGAAATTTCAAATTAGGTCAGTTATCTAAGCATCTAAGATAGATGGCTGATAAAAGTGGATATGAATGAAGAGGTGCATCCAGAAACGTAATAATATACTGGACGTTACACTTAAAAATGCCAAACCCATATTGTGCTCAGCGAAAACTGAACAGCCTGTATACTGGAATATAATTTTATGTTGTGGAGCATCTCGAATATTTTTTATTCTAGTTAGCACAACACAGAAATAATTATCGGCCTCTTGTAATAGTTAAACATCCAGCCTAAAAAAAATCGTTTTATTGTTTGACCATCAATTTAGATCAATTCTTCCTAGAATTTTTACAATGTACGCGCACAATATAAAACCGAATGAATACCACACACATTTGCACCCGCAATTGGCCCGGAATTAGTAATTGAAACAACAGGCTTGTTAACAATTATTTATTAATAGATTAATAATTAATTTATAACTTTGACCAGAATTTACGGTGTTTGTAAGTACTTCACAATAAAAGTATATAGAATAAGCTTACATCGAAAAGGAACATGCACACATGAAATAATTCCTCACTGTTACCCAAAGCATATCGACTGCTGTTGATATGTATTTGAAATAACTACAACTTCATTACTATTCCAACGTATAATTGTTTCACTATCAACCAATAATATTTTAAAATGCAGAAAAACTAGTTTATTTATGGTATGCCAGAATTGCAACAGTGTTTTTTATAAAGAGCACCCATGGAGTATACAGTACTAATTGTTATCTTGTTTCAAATGATAAATATACATTTAAACCATAAAATATATATACTATACATATATATCTCTTATTATTCTTCCTACTTATACTTAAGTTGTATAGAGTACGTATGTATATAATTACACACATGCACATCACCTATCAGACTACGATAATGTTTAGAAATATAATATATAATTCCATAGATCATATTTTAAATGTATGTACTTAGATATCTTTATATAAAATAATGCTGGAAGAATAAATACGTAGTAGAACGTAAATAACTGTTTCGCGCTTAATGAAGAAATACTACCTTTCTTTCTTAAATAACTGCGTTGGATTTTGTGTAAAGTAAATTAATTCAATAGACTATTATATTTTATATGTATTACACGGTTATCCTATGTATACCTGTGGAAATAATAGGGATACTGGATCATTAGATAAATCTTCTTTCGAACATAATATTTTGTAGAAAACACAAATAGCCAGGAAATTTGAAAAAATAAAGCTAGATCTCATATCGCGGTAATAGAACAAATTCCTTCTTTAATTATGGAAACCATAATTTAATTATTGTAACTGTTTCCTTGAAAATTATTTGGACCATAGCAGTTGAACCCAGATGAAGTATTTGCGAATATATTTTTTACATGTACCCTGTACCCTTGCACTTAGTTTGAAATAAAATCTAATTTTTGGAAAATACATCTTCTTATTACAGTACCAACCTTAAATACTCTAATGTGAATTAGTTTAGGTAACATCCACAGACGTCTTTTTCCGTCGTTCTTAACAGTACACTTATAATCCTTCTAATTAACATTGGATTTGCAAATTGTCACCTCATCTACTTTCAGGGAGACGAAATTGTTTTGAAACGTAGAACTTTCATAAAATTTTATATATATTTGTCTGAAAAACAAGGGCGAGCTTTTAAGGTACCGGTATTTAGAGATAACGGTTTGGAAAATTGCTAGAACTTAAAAATTAAATCAGACATAATGTATTACGTATTAAGGTATACAACCACAATTTCGACAACGACAAATGCTGGCCAAGTACTGGCCTAATTCAGATATATAATTGTCTAGAAAATTAATTCTTAAATTAATTATGAAATAAGCTAAATTATAATTTCAATTGGTTTATCTCATCTTTCTTCTTTTATATTTATTAAATGTGATTAATACTTACTCTTTTTGGCTTTTCTTTTTAATTTAAGTATCTCAAAATTTTGTTTCTCAATGGAAATAGCTGATCTTAAACTGTTTGTGAATGTCCACAACACATGTAGCGTTAACGCTTTTGTTGTGAAAAATGTTTTAAACGCAATGTAAAAATACACAAATGTTAAAAAATTGATAAACGAAATACTTCTTGACTACAAAAGCCTTTTACCCTGAACAAGGAATGGTGAACCAAACATTTTTATGCTATTTAGTTTTCGTTTCTCAGTAATTTGCAATTGTTAATGTATAATTTTACCTTTTTTGGTCGTTGTTTAGTCATGTTTATATGTTCCTTTGATTTTTCCTATATCATGATGATGATCCACAGGAACAAACATATTATTGTGGTTGTTATTATTAGTATTAACGCTCTAGGTACATATCATATCAAAGCCATTATTGTTTTTGTTTGTCAAATTATATACTTATTTGTTAGCGTTAGCCTATTGACATAGCCTTGTTCAAAATTAACTTTTCTCCCAAAACAGTTAAAAGTGTACAGTTCTTTCATTTTACACAAAGACAATCTTTATAAATACTCTCAGGAACAAAACATTCAATTAGTTTTCTTATATTTACAGCAATGATGCAAAGAATGTTATTATTTTAATCGGATTCTGGGTACGTTACATATCAAAAACCGCAATAAATATTAAGATAGGGGAATCCCTATTTCCAAAGTTAAGCGATTTACTGCTGTAAGAAATTGCGAAAAGGTAGGAAACAATCACTGAATTAGAAATGAGTAAGTGAAAACAAACAACTCTCAACGATACTACGCTCTTGGTTTCCGGTTTGGAACTGCAGCTTCTACCAACGTTTAGTCCCCACTCTTATGGAACATCTTCAGGGTTGTTACTGCACACTGACGGGTAGTTGGGTGAAAAGACCCCATAAGAGTGAGGATGAAACGTCGGCAGAAGCTACGACAACGACGCGGTTCCAATTTTAGCTTCTGTAAATTAGTCGTATTGTTGCAACCTCTTCTTAACAGCCAAGAATATCGCTTGAAAATATCCCCCTGGATAATGATGAAATCAATCGCCAGTGTCCCTTTTATTTTCCACAAGTAAGTTTAATATGTATAATTTCCTATATAGATATATATATATATATAACTCATTACTAATCATATTACATTTTCCTCAGTATCGTAATGTCATTCCAAATTGAACAAATTCGAAAATTTCCCCAACGTAGAGTCAGTATTAAAAACTATATCTTCTCTTATTGCTTGATGACTCCCAGTAATATACGATAACTAAAAGCTTACATACGATTCAGCTATTCTACAATAAAAAATTAAGTGAGCACAGCACAAGCGTTACTAATTTAGATTGGATTTTATCAGGGTAGATCTCTTTAATAGTAAATATTCTCTTGAATTTGGAAATATTATACAATTTATACGAGATAAAGGGTGTTATAGTATATTTGTTATATTTTTAGTGGAGGATTTACACACATTTTTCTTTTTTTTTTTAAGTAATACAAGGTGTATCTACATAGCTGAGCAATATTTCTGGTTTCCAGAACGTATTTATACTAACCGCAAACCAAGACGGAATCAATATGATGCGTACACGTCATCGCGAAACATCTACTTATTAATGAATATATTTACCTGTATACACACTATAAATTGACGCTATATTTGAGTCGAGAACTATTTCAATAAAATCCAACGGTTACAAATATACAACAATTAGCCAAAAGGATATATTATATTGTAAATAGTAAGGGGCTGGTGAGGCGGACTATAATTTAGTGCTTCGTATATATATTTTACCTAACTACATTACTTAAAGACTAAGTTGGCCGCCGAAACGACCTATCACCTTGTAACAAGCGAATCAATTGATTCTGATATGTATGCGTCCTCAGTTGATATATTACCTGTATATGGATACAGGGTGGCAACCGCATTCGCCGTCAGTTTATACACGAAAAGCGATAGAATACTTTTAAATATCTTTGCTAAGGACTATGCAAGTTTTAATATATGGCTATGATATAATTTACTCACATTGGAAAGCGTATCTGATATGTTTACATTTTTAGTTCCTCCTTATTACGAGGCAAAACGGTGTTGATGACTTCTTCTCTCCAATTTCTCCTGAAATCTGGGATTTTATCTTCATCATACACATGTACGTTAGTTTAAAAAAAGAAAAAGAGTCCAGTTAACAACTTTAGGTGCAAGAAACAAAAATTACCAACGTAATTATACGTCTTTATTTTAAAATTATACAATCATACCATATTCTAGCAAACATTCTTAAAATTGTTATTAAAATTGGAGCTTTTACTCCAATGTACCTGACAGTGCCGTACCTGTACACTTCAAGATGTTCACTACGGAAACGGAAAGAGTTAAGAATGCTATTTGGTTGAATTTAAAATAGTAAACTATGAATTGAGATTATAAACATAATCGAGAGGAATAAACAAAGACAATTTGTTAAAAATATTTGAATATTGTTACTCTCCAGTCATGTTAAAAAAACTAAGAACTAAGAAATAATACTATTTGGTCCTCATAACATCAAAATTGCCAACCACGGAACAGCAATCTCTGCGAAAGAGGCTTGGTTATAGATTGGAGCCAATTTCAAGCTACGGACAGCATTCATCAATTCACATTCAAAACCATATCTGTCGGTAGGGATTGTTGTAAGAGGTGTATTTTTCTTTATTTCGTAAGAAAGAAGAACTTCATTAAGATAAATTTATCTCGCATAAGCACTTTGTTAAATTTTATTTTCAATCTTCGACTTGCAGAAAAAATAAATCCCACGCTCGAGTCACATTTCGCTTAGTAAAAAGAGTAACCCTGAGATAAACAATTTTTTTTAGCAAAACCATAGTCTCACATACCATAATGAAAATTTAAATGGAATACCCTATATATTATTGTACATTTTGATAATATGGGCTAAATAAAGGCAAGTTGCTGTTGTTTCTTATACGTAAATTAAACCGTTTTCGAGAGATTTAACTGTTCCTGAAAATGTAGACCAAATTTGAGGGAAGTGCCTGTTTACGTATTTAAGCCAGGTATTCTAAATTGTATTTATTTTAAGTCGAAGTATTAGATTAGATGGCAAAATAATGGTCCTTAAAAATTATACGGGGAGGACGAAAATATACTTTTCATTTGGATTATTATTAAGGTCAAATAACCTTCTCATATTAACTGGAACAGCCTGTATTTATTATCCCAATTAGAATCTAATTTTAACCATTTATAAAATTGTATTAAGGTTGTATGCAACATAGCACTTAACAAAAATACTTTATCGGTTTTCGTATGTAAGTCGACGCGAATGTGCTGCGCCACCCTGTATATATATACATATATATGTATTATATTAAATAATTTCAAACTCAACAGTAACGGAAAATTAAACTCCATATACGTATATTATAACACTATACATACACATTACTCATCAAGTATTTAACTTACCTCCATTTTGTCAACTTAGGATTAAACCGCGATTAAAATTAGCTTCTCATTTGAATTGCTGCTTGAAATTTTGGAGAATGTCGAAACCAGCTTACTTATATCATGTCGGACTTTTACGTGTGAGCATCCAATTTTGGAGATCGTGTGGTAAATTATGAGACGATAGCGAAGTGAAACCTATTTCATTCTTCAGTAGCTTTGACAGTGCTCAAGTTTCTATTGGTGTGAATCCAACATAGAAGAGAAAAGTTTTAAAATAAGCTCCAGCAAGAAAGACAAATCCCTCGAACGGCAAAGAACTGGAGAGAACTGGCCGTTCAGACAGTTACTTTAGGTTAGAAAAAGACTCAT
This sequence comes from Marronus borbonicus, assembly GCA_902655005.2. Classification (NCBI taxonomy): domain Eukaryota; kingdom Metazoa; phylum Arthropoda; class Insecta; order Coleoptera; family Scarabaeidae; genus Marronus; species Marronus borbonicus. The sequence continues at coordinate 832,937 of LR737393.1, read as the reverse complement.
GCTTTAAATCTACCTCATGTGAAATAGAATTTCATTTCAAAAGGTTGCTTGGTATACTTCGATCGTTACATATCCAATGTAATGTTATAGATATTAATTAAATTAATTAAATTGAAAGATAGGGTACGCCCTGGATACACTTTCGGCAGTTGGAAAGTTGTAAATTACAAATAATAACGTCTTACAAGAATATATGGATAGAGTAAAAACTAAAACTTAGCACGTCATGTAATAAGACACCGTGTTCATTTGGATAATCAAATTATTGACCTTGCTGTTGGGATGCCATTTTAATACTTCAACACTTAAACTTACTTTTAAATTTTATCAGTTAGTCCACTTAAGGGCAACTGGAACTAAAGAGACAGACGTAGCGTCTTTTCGCTCCTTTGTTACCCATAGCCTGTTGTCAAAAATCATATGTAATGTAATACGTCATACAAGAAAGAACGGCCTGAACCTGCCAGATATTGCTGGAGCAGAATTTGGTCGAGCAACACTATACACGGCGCCAATGCTCTTAACGGCATCCAATTGAATGAGTTTATTATCTTTATGATTCTCCATATTCTATATTTTACGTAGAACTTGGAAAATAAAATAAATATTTGATGAGCCGATATACTGCCAATATTTGTACTGATATAAATTAACCTTCTCAATAATATCTTGTTTTTGTCTTACCTAAACCTACATTGGTACACATTTAAACATAAAGATACCCTACGATTCTACCATATAATGGCCCCATAATAAAGCCATCTTAATTCTACGCACTAACTTTGACGGGATATGTACAATGCCACAGGAACAGCAGGTGTGATATGTACACATTCGAGGTAAGAATAGAGAGACCCACGCACTAACACAAGAATTTACATTATAGTACACAGTAATAGTAATTTCCGCTTAGTTTAAGCCTTGGCGAAAGGGATTACGTACTGTTGGTTCTTGCGGAGGTGCTTGCCTGAAGGGATTAGACTGTGGTTGTCCAGGTAAGGTGCGTCCAGTCGACCTTTGAATCGGCTGTTGGTACGGAGGTTCTTGATACGAACTTTGTTGCTGTTGGTAATTTTGCTGTTGATAACTCTGTGTATGGTAGCTTTGTTGCTGATAGCCTTGCGGTTGATACTGTTGATTATCAGGTTGATATGATTGTTGAGATTGTTGAAAACCGCCTTGGTAGCTCTGATCTTGATATGTATTAGGCTGCTGTTGGTATCCATTCATTCCACTACCGTCTAGCGTAGTTTCCTGCTGTTTATATTCCAAATGATTCTTTATTTCTCCATCTATCTCTTTTTGATCGTGCATGGTGTAGGTTTGGTATTCTTTGTTAGGTGGATCGGACATTAAAATATTCGCTTCGTTCTCGAAAGGTTTGAAGTCGTAGATATGCCTTAAGTAAGATAGAACTGGAGCGTATAAAAGATTTGAAAATGCTATACCTATATTCAAAGCTGTGAAACCTATAGCTTCTACTACGCCGCCTGCTATTATAGGCCCTATGGCGTAAGCAACCGAATAAGATATGTCGGCAATAGCGTAAATACTTCCATAGATCGAAACATATCTGACGTCCACCAGGTATCCAAGGGTTGGGAGTAAGGCCGTGTCGATAAGAGCTATGCCGAAGCAAATACCGCAGATTGGAATCATGAGAACTTTGTAAGAACTTGCAAACGGTATTATAAAACAACATAAGCCTTCCAATGCTAAACCTCCGGCCGCCATAAGCCATTGGTAATTCGGGTATTTTCTTGCCATTTTTACTGTGAGCACCACACCGAAGACGTGTGGGAAAAACGCGGGTAACCAAATCATTCCTATCTTCCAATTGTCTGTGGTTAAATTGTCTTCCATCCAAAGGGATATTGTGGGTTCCAGAAACGCGAGAGCGACGTTCGACATCATCAGAGCTCCTGAGCATACCGCTATATACGGATCCATGAATAGTCTCCAGATAGGAACTGACGGCGGTTTGGCCATCTGGGATTCCTTCAATTGCGTTTTCAGTGGTTTCATTACCAGGAGCAGCATAAAACCGTCCGCCAAGGAGACGAACGCTAGAATCAGAAACGGCATTTCCTTCCCTGCGAATTGGTATAGGGCGCCGCCGAAAGGTGGCGCCACCAGGCACCCGAAACTTATAAACGCTAGGGCTATACCGAGTGCTTTCGAACGTTCGTTTTCTTCCGTGAAACGGTCTGCTATCATAGCCAGGCCTGCCGTGTCGGCAAAAGCCGAGCCTACTCCTTGTAGACTTCTGGCGAAGAAGAGGAGGCCGTAGCTTCGGCCGCACGCGAATATTGCCGTCGAAAGGAACATTATCGTCAGGCCTATCATCATTGGCATATCGTAACCAATACGGTCTATCAGAGCTCCTGAGAATGGGTTCACCATCAATTGGACGATGGCTTTGGAAGCGAAGAGGATGCCGGTAGCCGAGTCCTGGCCGTGGTGGTCGTGTTTGACCGGGGTACCTGGTGGAGCTGTCAAGTTTCCCTGAACTTTATCTTCAGAGTAGGCGCCAATATAACGCAAATAATCGGGTATTATGGGTACTATTACCATATACAGCATGTTATCAAGAAGAAGTGCTATGGAGACAATCACCAGGATGAGTTTACGTTGCATCCGCGGTTCCTGGAGTTTATCCCATATCACGTCCTTCAGTTCGCCGAATTCCATGTTGATTATGGGTATTGTGGTGGACGACATGTTGTCGGCGATTGTTGGCTTAACGTTTCGATTTCGCGGCGTCTATAACGGCTCTTTGGGGGCGGGGGAGCACAGTGCCATCAGTCTAACCTGGATACAGACAAGAAGCATTAGACACTGCCAAGGGTTTGGGAGGGGAGACACTGTGCTAATCCCCCCCGCACCCCACCGCACACGAAATAAATTGTTGAACCGACAATTATTATACAAGTACACAAAGAATTCTTTGCAAAACAGAAAATCTATTTCATGAAGCGGTTAGGGGTACAGAATGTGTATGGCATTACATATAATCAATAGAGTGTTCGAACTAACTAATTACGTGCACTGAATACTGGATCAAAGTTTATAACAAGCTTATTTAGTCAATAGCCAATAGATAAATTCGTAATAGTAAGTTAGTTCCTGTTTTTTTTTTTCTTAGATTGTTGTGTGTCTTATCACAATTTGCAAGCTTGCATGGTTCATTACATCTAGATACTTCTACACTGAAAAAATTAAATTAAATTTGTTTTGTTAAGGGATTACATTAAGTAAAAAATGTATTACACCAATGAACTATGTTTATCAAATTGAAACCTGTTTATCAATATAATAAATACCCGTTCGTTAATTTACTTTGAAAGAGGCGAAACTAACTTTAGGGATTTTCCATTAGAATAAGTGCATATACGAAAGTATATGTGCATTGATATAATAAACAGCAATTTATTAAAATGATAAACTCGTTCGTTGGGCCAATTTTGACAAAAAAAAAATTCGTTATAGAACGTATTTACGTACCTTTTTCGTTCAGTGCATGCATTTATTATTTTATGGAATAATCTGCAATTAAAAACAAGCCAAAACTACTACACTAGTAATAATATGAAGTTATGAAAATATACAAAAACGAGATGCAAGCTAATTGTGACAATTATTTCTTTTAATCGACATCGTACTGAAGATGATTAAATTAAGTTCTTCCATTCACTGCGTATATACTCTACACTAGTAGCCATGTTTTGTCATATATTCAATTAACATTAGTTGAGGGAATTGTTGTTTGCAACTGTAGCCATAGAGATTAAGACGTAAATACAGACAAAAAAATTAACTTTCATCCAGTATCTTTGCAGCTATTGTCTATTCGGAAGTAACAATACAAACATTATATTCAGAATTGTTTCCAATTTTACAATATTCGTTACGTATACATAGGTACGTGTCTAGCAATGCGGATTTATCGATTTCGGCCATGTTGTGTTAATAACGGCCATTTTGATAAAGTTAAAAAAAAATTGTTGAAATCAATATGTATTATGTAATAAGCTGAAGTTAGGAAACTAGATCGTAATTAAATCTGCCTTCGTTTATATTTTAGTGGTTGTTACATGTTGTGAATTATTTTAATGAAATCCTGAAAATATTCCTACCTGTATCGGGAAGAGCACTTCCGATCCTGGTCGCAAAGAAGCCGCGAATATTGGTGGCGACGCGCGAATCACCGAGCAGGCTGAGGCTGCCTCCCGGCCCGTGTTGCCCGCGATTCTCCACGGTGCTGGCGTCCAGGTGCACTCTCTCCTGTTGTTTCACACACACTCTGTGTTCGGAGCGCCGTGAACGCTCCTGCGAGACAGGCGGCGTCGATTTTCAGTAGAACGACGTCGGTTCCTGCACGCCGAGGGCGTGTTTTCGATAAGCAGGCGCCCTTAACTTACCGCATCCATTGGTTTGCAGCCAGCGACGTCACCACCCTCGAAAACCAATCCCCGGATTCATCCCTTTACCGTTTAATTTATGCATGCGATATTAAGGTTCTTGTTTCTAAATATGGAAAACAAGGTGAAAATTCGTGTAGCCCATAGCCGTCTGTCCGACAATCGATAGCGGACCGAACGTTTTAGGAATTATTGAAAAATTCATGAGTGTGCATGGACGTAAATGAGGATCGTTTTCGCGGTGAGTCGTCATGGTTTAAGGAAGTACGGTTTATATTGGTATTTACCTGTAAGACCAGAATCTTTTCGAATATCAGGGTGTGCAATTTTATTCTACAGATAGAATTTAGCGCTACATGTTTTAATGTAATTTTCGCTGCGACTATTATTATTCACAATTTTTAAATTTGAACTTTCAAAAATGCATACAACAGTAAACAACAAGAGATCGGGACAAGAATAACGTTACTGTTACGTACAAATCGAATGTCGCATAACAAATTTAGATACTCAAGCATTACAGGTTCAAAAACAGCAATGCTCAACATGTCGTTGCTTATGGTTGCAATTGGTATATAAAGTTGTTTACCACCACAAAATAAATTAATAATTTCAAGATTTTCCAAGCATCTATTCAACTGCTATACAACCAACGATTAAATTAATGCAAACATATAATTTGATATTTTTTTTCTTGCGTTTACCTTTGACTTCTTTTGTTAGTATCCCTGCTGTAATATTATCTGAAATAAACGTATAAGGAATGTCTTTTTCTGTCCACCCCGAACATAGGAAGTCCATCCCTAATCCATTCCCGGACGTGAAAAGGACGCTATACTGTACCACTAAATCTATTTTGTTTTACAAAGCATTTGAAGTAATTACTTCTATCAACTAACTTCACGTTAGTTGTCTGCATCCTAGATGGTGTAGTTGTTCCAAGGTAGATCCATTTACACGCTAAATGCTTTATAACAGGAAATCATCGGGAGTTCTGAAGCGCATAAATATGTAAGTGCCAGCTTGTAATATGAATATGTAACATTCGCAGAGGCGCTTCACGCCAAATGATCCACAGTAATTTAATAACGCTCCAATACTTATACATACATATGCCTTCTTTATTTTTATTAGTGTTGTGTGTTTATACAATCTACAAAAGAATCACGAAGAAGTCGACAGGATGAATTAAAATACAGCGTATTTTATACGTCAAACATTTATTTTAGGCTATTTGCTCAATTTTCAAAATTTCAACAATTAATAGAAAAAGACTCTGACAAATACCTTCAATTGAATTTGGCAGCCGGTTGTGTACCTTAATTATCATAAATTATACGTACCATACCTTCAGAGCAAATATTCTAGATTGTCATAACAAAAGTAATCAACTTCATCCGTGGACACCCTACATACAAATTCTTGGGTGTCATACTAGAGAAACAAAATGCCTGGGAAATAATGCGTTTCTGACCACCCATTTACTAGATCTAAACTTGAATATTGTTCAATGGTTTTGAAACAGGGTTATGCTAATGTTTCCCAGAAAAGCGCTCATGTTGTATCTTCAATGCATACTAATCCATATTACCTATTAGTGCCAGAGTCCTCCAAAGCAACATCCACCTACTCTGTTCGGGTCGTTTCCGACGAGCCAGCCGGTATAATAAATTTGAGGGAAGCCGTTAGTTAGATTATAATATAATGATCAATCCTTACTTTTTACAATGAATTACAAGCTTTTTCTGTCAGTTTAAGGTGTAATGTTCTTCATGCATGTTTGTTATCTTGTAACTAACGGTTTCACTCCTATTGAGTAATAAAGGTATTATACATAACATAATCATATGAAGAACAACAAAGGTTTGAAAGCAATAGTGCAAGTGTTGAAAAAATAATACATTACATCATGAGATTTCTTTATTACATGAGTATGTTCAACCATCACCTCACCTGATTTTCCACAAAATTCGCTATAATAAGGTGCTCTACTGTTTTAAAATTCAAAATCTTACTTCATAGTATATACCATGATTATATAATATAGTACCTAGATTATTGCGATAATTATTTAAAAATGTCTCAATTTATTATTACTTTTATTTGAAAGTGAAATTGTTTATATTTTTAGTTGCATATGGTTGCAAGTTTGCGAGGCAAAGCAGTGGAGGTGGCTTCTTCCCTTGATTTTCCCCCAGATTTGTTGTTCATCCTTATCTGACACATGAGAGCGAAAACCAATCATTCTGTTAAAAAGAAAAGATTGCAATAGACAACAAAATAAAATTTACCATCGAAAATTTTAATTATATTTCTTTATGTTAAAATTATGTAGAAATAGATTAGAGAATAAAAATAGATGGGATAGACCAGTTTCATATTAAACGGTAGTCTCTACAAAATTCTTCAATCAATTGAAAAACATCAATTTGAAATCTCCAATATCACAATTATGAAATATTAAACAAAATTTAAAAAACGAAAACAATTGTATTTGAATTGAGTTCAGCCTCCCAGAAAGACTTTCGCAAAGGGACATCAAACTACATCTTTCAATTGAAGAACAACAGTAGTAGTTAACAATTCATTCATTTGGCCAAATTAAACTCAAATAAATTTAAAAATCCAAAAACATTAAAGTAAATTAATTCATAAAAGCAGCTATCGTATTGGGATTGTTTTAGAAATTTGTTAAATTTCAAAATTGAATTAGATACCACGCATTCAATATTTCAATTATTATTTTTCCCTAAAATTAATATTAACAGAAATAGTTGTTCGTTCACGTATGAGAAAACACCCTGTAGACACTGTCGATACTCCCATTACGACATAAATGATTGCCATTTCGAGTAAATTCAGACCCGGCTGACAGCAAAAAAACATTTTACATATCAAACATGGCGTTCATTCCTTAGTAATACAGTTGCTAGTCTCTTTATAGCGTACCTTCACCATTGGTACATAATTTGCATTAATTTCAACGGAACAACATACGTGGAGTGCGGCGCCCCAATTAGAGACCTAGATGACCTTTTTTATGAAGAAACATGCATGAAATGGAACGAAATGTCAAGCTCCAACATTTTGTTACCGCGTATTATTATATTCCATGTATTTCTTAAGTGTACTTCTGAAAAATGGTAAAAAGAATTCCAAATTAATATGTAACAGGGTTGAAAGCAGTTTTATGATAAAAATGTGCGTTGTTAACATTCATAACAGGAATTTTCCATTTTAGGTCAGGTTAGATGGCGACGTTCGTAGCATAAGCTTCTCACGTAGTAGGTCGAAATTTTCAATGCAAAGCTTCCGAGAATGCCGATGAGATAACGACATTGATATCGTTTATAATGATATATTTGGTTCATATATTTCACTGTCACGGTTTAATGTATGTATATGCAATTCACGATATTACTTAAGGGTGATTTCAATATAGACTTGATGAGTCATTCGACAACTTTTAATAGATTGTAAGATATTTTAAAAAGCTATAATTTATCTCAACCTAGCAAACCTTTAATCGACAACGTATTTACCAATAAAAAATCGGATCATACAGCTCAGAAAGTTAGCTTCCAAAGTAGGCAACCCTGTAAAATAGGTGACAAGATTGAAAGGATTGAAAGAAGAATTTTGGTGAACTATGTTTCTGTTTGGTAAGAAAAAAAAAAACGCCAACCCTTCTGTTATGTACCACTTTGCACTCGATTTCCAATAGTTCGGTTTACTCATTAATACTTATATTCATATGTTTGTTAGAAGACTAAATTACTCTTCAATAAATACAATTTAATGCATAGTTTTGCGAAGACTCCTCCTGATATTCCTTCGTTGCTATTGATGTATATAATGTATTGTAATTTTCGTCGAACGTAGACACTAGCGCCATATATAACGCGTCCAGCCAGCTACCATCCATTCGTTCACCGCCAAAATCTCTCTGAGCTCTTTCTCAGTGACTTCAACTCCTTTTATAGCCTCCTATTTGCGTCGTGGGAGTGTTAAAAGATTAATACAACTCCAGTCAACGATAGTCTTGGAGGAAGGGCTAAATAATTTGTCTTCCGTCCATTTTTCTCATATCCTAAATCTTCAATTTTAATGAAGTATCTTCCTACAACAATTTGTCTTCTAAAATAAATTTATTTTTTTAGAACAATGAAACTTATGCACCTTAGGTTAATGTATGTTAAGGCATTATGTAGAACACTATTATTGAGGAAAGCAATACACAGTTTCATACTTTCGTCTATAATTTCTTCCTTAGTAATATTGGCGTAGATACAAAGACAATGGAACGGTGAAGAAAAGTGAATGTAGCAAATTTGCATTACATTGAAATGCAATCAGTCAGAAACACATAGAACTATCAATTGTAAAACATCCTCGAAGTAATGATTGTGTAAATATGGTTAGAATAATTTTATAACTTCCTCTTTCGAAATATTCTCACACTGGAAAATCATACGATTAACAAATAAATTGCTTAACATACCTTTCATCCGTTGGTGGACAATTTAATTGCGGTAATAAATCTTAGTGAGACAATTTAATACGAAATTTTAAATGCACTGTGGATTAATTCGATACAAATAGGAATGGAATTAATTAAATATACATTATAATGTTTTACGGGGGCAAAATAGAGAAAATTGCGAAATTAATGAAGTAGTGGAATTCGACAGTGCCTTTAAAGCATTCTTCTAGGATACCGTCTACAACAGAATGCCTTCTGAGTTTGAAAGGTGGTATGAAAAGCAGAGATTAGCGGTAAATCCTTCCAAGGCTAACCTTATTCCGTTCAAACGCAAGAACAAAATGATTAGGGGTACTCCAGTGTATGTGGAGTTCCCTTAGAGAGCAGAGGAAGATAAATGTCTAGGGGTAATCCTGTATAGCAAGCCTACCTTCAAATCGCATGGACCAGTGTTTGAGAGAAATCGAGGATTAACACCCTGTGTAGTTCATTGTATTCTATGATACCAATAATAACTTTTTCCAGATTAGTCTGGTGGCCACGCACCAATTTTCACCGAGTACCGGAATAAACTAAACCTCAGCCGTCGCACTGGAGACTTTGCTTAAGCTGTCGCCTCTGCAGGTAAAGGAAAGAGCCCTGGCAGGAGCTTAGCATGGCTGTATACAACGGCAAAAAAACAGATGCGTCCTCCTTTAGCATAGTAGATGTAATTCCCACCACCAAACGGAATCCTCTGGGCGTTCACCATTGTGAAAACCTATGAGGCAGTCGCGCCGATTAGAGAACAGTGAGAACAGGGTAGTTGCTGTAAATGAAATGGAAATTTATGCAACCACTTTATGTGCTCGGAAACTATTGAAAACATTGGTCGGAAAGAGCGGAATCTTTATAGTAACCAACTGCCAAGCGTCTTACTACGTCCGGAATAGTACAGGAATGTATTCAGTTACTGAATATACTAAAACTGATATGGGTACCGTTGCATACCGACCCATCAATATAGCGTCGGACCGACTAGCAAAGAGTAACGGCGCACTCCCGCTGACAAGCTCCGAAGCCTTCTTTGGGATCCCTTTGGGGATGACTAAGGCGGAAATTAAAAGACAGCTACTTTTGTGGGACAAAAAACATTTGAGGGAAGTACCAGAAAACGTGTATTTAAAGGTTTTGCTGGTAGGACCCTCCAAAAAAAAATCTGAGAAATTGTTGGCGTCTTGAAAGAAAAGCTCTCGAGTTATTCGTAAGAACTTCTGCAAACGCCTTTCTTTGGCAAACTGAATATTTACATGTTATAAAGCAATTACTACATAAGGCCTATTGGAACAAAATAAAAGACATTTCCAATATTTTCTCATTTGTATTCTAATCTCCGAGAAGTTCTAGCTCGCTCAGTGAATAAAACAAATTTTATTAAGGATACTTCACTTTCGTTGGTTATTTTTTGTGTAGAATAACTAACACTGCAAGCCCAACAAACATTTCTTTTTGAATCACCTACAGGAATAATTCATAAATTTTCTGATGTGCGGTAATGTATAGGGGACTCGGTAAATACGGAACGAAATATCAAATTTTTAAGATAGGATTTGGAAATAGTTCGGTACAAGCCTTTACAATACGTAACAGTGTTATACATATGTAGGTGTTGTACGTTGTTTTCACGAAGGAAAGTGAGTTCAGGGTGCATCTTTTGACATTTGCGAGGTCGTTATATTCAGGGCGAAGGGTAGAAGTATCAAATATTCATGCAGATACGGCGGCCGCTCTATCGATCCACCATCCATCCCCAGTTTGTTCTCTCCCTCATGTCGGTCACCTGTACAGCGTACTACACAGGTGAACTGTGCTTTGTGAAAGTTTTAGTATAAGCTTGAAATACGCTAGAGCGCGATCCGTTGCACACAGCTGTTCCTAAACCTATGCTACGGTTTGCTAGTTCCATGATTCTACAAGTATTCTGAATACTTGTAGCATATAATCTGGAGTAGTATCCTTCCAACCGCTCATAATAATATGCTTATACGGTGCACATTATAAAGAAGTTGCTTCTTAGGTTGAACATATAACAATGCTGACAACTACCAGTTTCTTTTTTCTCTTAAGTGGAATTAAGGGAAATACATCAATATTAAAAGAAAAAACGGCTACATAATCTTCAAAGGGGGACAGAATGAGATAAATCAAGACGAATATGTACTGCTAGCATACTAAATTGGATTATTTCGAAAAAAAAAATGTAAAGACGAACACACACTATTTGAGCTTTGCAAATACAACTATTCCAGCTATTGACATGGAAATTGCAACACCAAGAAGGTTTTAAACAAAATTGGCAAAAACGTAAAACTACTAAAAAGAACAAAAAAATTTCCATTTTTATTAATAATGTGTTGAGCCCACCCTATTGGTTTCACTCGCCCTGACTTTTCGTGGCATTGATTCCAGACACTTCCTAGTGATAGGCAAGGTAAGGGGAATAACTACATTTTTGCAGCGACTAGATGCACTTGTGTTTATTCGCCTCATGAGAAAGCTGCTCTTAACTCTTGATTCAAAAATTTAAGAATAGGAAGCTGATTACGAAACATACAATTACATAATTAATAATATTGTTAATCGTAAAAGAACTATCTTATTTCCTACTGCTGCATATTAAACATGACGCTTCACAAAAAATACACTTGAATTAAATAAATACCTTCGCCTATAATTAAATTATTACGATTCTCCTAACAGTTGCTAATCAGCGATACATCAGCATGATAATGTGCAAAACTTCATAAGCGCAACGTCTGATGCAATATTGCCTGTCATCATCCTTTCTTCAATTAGCCCGATCGAATCTAGAAAGTAAAGCAATCCGCTGCGACCTATGCAATTACGTACAACTTACTCCACAAAGTTTATTAATTATGGATAAGTTTGCTCTCGAACAATGAGGAAGGTTCACTTGCTATTAGTTGTTATTTCACACAGTTGTTCCCTTTAGTTGTAATTATGTACATGTCCGTATGTAAGTAGAACATCAAGAATTCCTCTAGTATGTTAGAGTTGTTATTTCACAAAAGCACTATAAGGTTTAAATCTTGTAAAATCTCACAATTTGCATTGTTATTTATAAAGAAGTATTTTTGCGTAAAAATGATGTAATACGTTGGTACAAAATAAATATAGATCCACATTTAACACTTCTTCATTAAAATGTTCGAATAGTACGATGATAACCTTGATAATTGATGGAATAATGTGATTAGATTCGCCATGAGAATATATGGTAATAGTTCCTTCATTATACCCGTGTCCATCCAAATCTTCAACCTAGGAACCCCTATCGTATTTTCCTTACAATTTCCTTAATGCACATTTCTTGGATAAATTCCAAATAATTATATATCCTCATTTATAATTCGTCTCAGTAGGCTACTTGTTTATTGATTGGCTAATTAAGGAATTGAGTGTGTTAGCAGGATAATAATTCTCAAACGTGTACGCACACCAAAGTAATTCAATTTCATTGGCAGCAGGCGTATTATTCATTCCTCGTTATGTTCCAACACAAGGGGTGGTTTTTATATACCTGGACTAGGCATGAAAAAAAGATTAGAACAACAATAATAGGTCCCTTGCTTTTGGATATAAGTATTACATCGTAAAAAAAATTCCTTTGGTTTGTCTGCAAAATACCTTTTAACAGCTGCTATAAGTTCGTCATTGTCCATAAATTTTGTTCCCATTAGTGTTTTTTTTGAGATTTTTGGAGAACCAAAAGTAGTCTCAGGAAACTAGATCTGGACCATGAGCTGAATGGTCAGTTACATTCAGCTACGACAGTTTTTGAAAGTCTTGACTTGTGGACTGGTGCATTATTATAGAGCAACCGGACAGCTTACATCAGTTTTCCGCACCTTTCCATTGTAATGGAGTTTCCAAGACAATGCATAATATTCTTCTGTGACTGTAATACTCTTATTTAGATAATTAATCGTTAAAATTCTTTGTTAATCACAATTATTTTTCTTGCAGAAAGGGTGACTTTAAACTTGTTGGTAGAGCTGGATATATGCCATTGCAATGATTCTTTTCCTGACTCGGAAATTCTTGTTCGGACCCAGGTTCATCTCCAAAGCACCAAGAATTGTTCAGACATCTCTATCCGGACACGCACTTTTACCATTTCAACGTATTTTAAAAAAGGCATATCGCGAGCATTGAATATTTGTTTACCACATTTTCTTAGATGTCTTATATCCCCAAATGAAGTTACCTACCATAAAAACTACATCAAATATTAAGAGGGCCTTCTCGAGCAACTGAATGTACAGCGCCATGTCTTGCTAATATATTTGAATCCCTATTAATCTAGATCTCTCAGATCATATAAAGGTAGTGATCAATAATGATAGCAAGGATGGAGTGCATGCAGTGACTGTAATAAAGCCTATATTGGTCAAACGAAAAGAGCGATAGGCACCAGATTTAAAGAACATATCAGGTGTTATCACTTCAGTAGATTAGATTCGTCAAGAGATGGATACTTCCAGCAAGGCAATGCCACAACTTATTAAACACTCTAAACAATGAACTTCTTACACGAATACTTTGATAAGCATGTAGTAGATTTTCCTTCACGTTCTTATGATCTGACTATTTCAAATTATTTTATTTTTCCACACTACTTAAGAATGCACCGCATCCAATACAAGAACTTACCAAAGCAATTCAAAATGCTTGTGACACGATAACGCCTAAATACCTCGTTAACGACATGAGTCGACGGGAGAATTTGTATTAAAACGGAAACATTTACTATAATTATTTACCAAATTCTTCTTTCACTTTTACTAGGAAGAGATATTTTCTTTATTGTGGTTATTGACTTAGATTACAACATTAACCGTTTACGTTTTAAACAGAAACTTGTTTGTATCATTACTGCCACCAAACGTAATTTGAAGTTAAAAGTTTTATATTATTTAAGAAAGATTTGTGTATCAGATGTGATGAAACATTACCTTATTGATTACATTCTTTTATGTAAAATATTACATAACGAGCGATACGTAAAGAATCACTGCAGCAGGTGTAGCCTTATTTATTTATTTTATATTTAAGAATGTTATAAAGAATATTTACGCAACAATTCAGTTAATAATATTTGCTGGGACACTTCCTATACGTCACGAGATTATTAAATGGATATGAATGCAATAAGGACGAAATCGGTATATCTGCGCGAGATATATACCTTTATCTTCGTCAATTAAATTCTATACCACTACTAAAGAGTGATTTATTTTTTCAGATAAAACTTAAACGGTTATTCATGCGCATAATCTGCGTAATTATATTTACTATATCTGAAGTCATTTGTATGCCAAGCTTGTGGCGTGGGGGATATAACTGAGGTCGTTTGGGAAAGGCTCGAACTGTGGGGTGACTTATAAAGGAGCCCGAGTACGTTGAATCCACTATACGTCGCGCCGTCTCTTGCACTATGATGTTGGTACATGTTTCGGACAGTGTCAGCCCAGGGGGTCCCACGATTCATTTAAATTTTCGATCAGAATGGGCCGTGGGCGAAATAGATTTGAGGGGGTGATTCCAGGGGTATGGGACCCTAAGGTGACAACATAGCGGTAACTTTCGCAAGTGTTCGCGATTCTTCTTTTGAGATTTATTCAATATAAAAGTTCCTGTTTTTCGCAGTGCAAAGATTGCCTTTAAACTTTTCTTGGAAGATCGCAAGGGTTCATTATTAATTCAATTGCTCGAACTGATTCTACGAATTTCTTGAAATAACTTGGAAGTCAACGAATTAAGGGATTCTATTTTTGTTTCTCTACTTGAATATACCCTTGTTTGGCTTTCTGGAACATCTTGTACAACGTTTTTGACATTCATTTATAAATATTTTGCATTTCAAAGCTGATTTGGTTAGCTAATGCCAAAGAAGGGGCATTGGTGATTAAATCAATGTTAGATTCTGTCAACATTCTCAGAAAAAGGATTAATTTTTCAAAGATACAGACCCAGGGTCTGCTATTTAAACTAAAAGAGTTGATAATCGTTGCTAACGTAATTCCTAATGATAATGATAATTCCTAAACTTTTTAGAATTAACGACACATATTTTTGTCCTAAAGTCCTACTCATTCCTACCACGACAAATACGTAGATGGTATTAACATTCCTCGAAAAACTAATTCAATATTATCTCTGAAATCGCTTTGTGAATATAAGGACGAGCATCAATGTCTTGAGAAAATGTATAATATTTACATTATGTTGAAATAAATAACAAACGATCTACTTAAAATTCCAGGAAAATAAAAGCTTTAAAACGAAGGTGGCCAAAACAGTGGATGGAGAAAATAAAGAAGACTGAATAAGCAATAAGAATAACAAGACATGCTCGGATTTTCAAATAAGCTTGCTTTCCGTTTATCGACCAAGCTCTCATTATTTTTTAAATAACGCCCTTATTAAGGCAAGCCGCTTACAAAGGTAACATTAAAATCAGACTATAAAATTATTTCTTATATCACAAATGCTTTAACTTAAGAGTATGGCATATAAACAAAATTCAAATGCCGTTTGCGCTCACCTTGTAGAAGCTCATCATTTTTAGAAAAAGTTGCAGTAAGTAATTACATCTTTTGCGCTTACTAGTTAAAAAAAAAGTAATGCACCAACAATTATTCTCCGAGAAGTTGCTATCCAAGCACCAACGAGAGAATACAATAGTTTCTGTAGCATGACATAAAGGTTTCTACTGGACGGCTTGTTTTTTAATGAAACCAAGCGGCGGAACCAAGCTTTGTCCGTGATTTTTAAATCAATTGCAATATTGCACTTACAGTGTACGTAGTCAATAGATTTGAATTCGGAAACGGAACAATTTAATAGAGGCGGAGAGAGGAGGTTAATAGAGGCATTAACGAATTTTATTAAAAAGATCGAGCGTCGTTGTAAAAAATACAGTCGTAACGTGGATAGATTTACGACTGGTAATCGTGCATGGTTGGAGTCTAATTTAGTCTCTAGCCATCTCCTCACAGCCGAGTCCGTCAACTGTTGGTCGACCGATGAAAAGATTTGAAGAATGTGGCATGAGAAAGTAAGTAGATCAAAACAAAAAAAATTGTTGCAAAAAAATATAAAACACACTTGCAAGACTTTAGTAGACACAAATTAAGGTCGACTTATTTCTGACAGTGCAGAAGAAGCATTATTCCCAATTATCAAAGCCAAATTAGGTAAAAGTCAATATTTATTAATAAGGTCGACAACTAAAGAACATAACTCAACGAAAAACGAAATGGATACGATGCTTATGCTGTTACTAATTCACTATTCATTATATTAAATGAATAAATAAAATGAATGTTACTATTCATTTCTATTGATTTACAAGAGAGCCTTGAAAAATTAATAAAACTTTGCCGAATTTTGCAATCTTGAATGAGATATATGTGTGCATTTGACTAAGAATTACAAAAAGAAGTACACAAAGTAGTACTGATGTAAAGTCAACAAGAGACTGCAAATTCTGATTGAATTGAAATGAATTATTCCTGCAGGTAATCATCATTAATTTCACGTTGAAATTATGGCGGCAGTAAAGTTTAATTAAAAAACTTTTTGTCATTGTCGACAGAGATCCGCGACACTCTAAACTCTAGACGGAGAACTGAAACAAATAACCGCGATGCGTCGTTTAATAAAGCGGTGAGTAATCCGTCAAGGATTTTGCTACTTGACCTGACTTTGACGTAGCGGATGATTGTTCTTCACGTGACAGAGGGTGCTTATGTCTCTTTCACATCGTAGTTTAAATCCACCCTTCGTTTAATATGATACAAACAAAACGTTTGATTTCGCATTACGCGGAATACGAAACAACAGCGGGGAATTACCAACCGTAAATCATACATTGAAACGACGAGACTGTTTTTTTAAACGTATCCTTTTGGAATTCCTTTATAAAATTCTTCTTGTGCTCTTCATATAAGGGGAATATTGACTATAATAAAAAAATATTGCCATACTGATATATGAGATGTATATATCTAAACACATAGTTTCATGTCTCATCCGAAGGTCGAAATATTGTTTTGTATTCAAGCAAATACGTCTACATTAATATGTATGTACCTGAACAAATTAAAACGATGCCATTGTGAATAGAACACCGATATAATTTGTAATATCGATCTGTCTGTAGTTAAATACTAAGCTTGTTATTAGCCCTTAGCTTTTTAATTAGTTCTATAAATAATTCAACCAAATGCGTACGCACATAGCTTTGAAAATAAAGCAGAGAGAACAGCAGACCACATATTGATTTTTGAAGCAATTAAAATATTGAAAACAATGAAATTCAAAAATCAAAAAAGAAATTTTGTTCAATTTGTTTAAAATACTTTTAAATATTTTAACGTGTTGAAGAAAAATGGATCAAGATCAGACAGAGAGAGAGAGGTGAGATACAAGAATCCCAATTGCGAAACCTCCACGCCATTTTATGAAAATTTACTTGTTAACAGTTTAACCTCATCACATCTATTAGAGGCAGTTGTGAAGACGATCAATTACAGACATTTACGTCTTTTGCCTTAATATTTTTACTCATATACATGTACGCAAATCTTATTTTCAGTAAATTTTCTGTTACAAGAAGAACCGGAAAGAGAACAATTGGAAATTGCTCCAATGAAGATCCCGAAAACATTTCCTGAGGGCAGCGCAATCGAGCAAAATGGGATAAAAAAAAATACATGTGTGAAAACTATCCAAAGAGATATGTCTAAGGAAGCTAATGTTGTATTCAGTAGTAATGTTATCAGTTATCAGTTTACTGCACCTATATGTGCACGTGGAACCTTATATGTTTCTATACCTCCAATTAATTTGAAGAAATGAGTACAAAAAAAATGAGTAAAAAACTTATTAAAACGGTGTAAAATAGAAGATTCCATATGTAGGTCTTATATTAAAAGTGAAAATAGCAAAATCCTTGTTAAATTTATAAAAATATCTATATCAAATCAAAGGAAGTCCAATGAAAGCTAGCTGCAGCTAAGGTCCCCATTCTCGGGAACATATTTACCTTTATTTTCAAATATTCATACATCGAGTTAAACACCAAGCTTAAATCAGTAAACCAACATGGAAATTATGTGGCTGTAATTAAAAACTAAAGCTTACACCCGTTGGTATTATAAAATATGACTTGATGACTTTATATCTACGCAACTAAAAAGCTTGCCTGCAGCTTGACTTGAATATGTGATTTGATGAATCACTAACATGATTCTATGCGTTTATTGCTTACTCAGTTGTAATAAGAAATGTTAAATTATAGCCCAGAACGTATATGAGTATGACATATGCGTCAGAATGTGTACAAATATACGTTAATTTACAATTCCTTCAATGCCGAGTACCAACACCAGATATAGTTTAATGTAAAAGTCTGATATTTTTATACCAAATTAATTCCCCATATTTTGAACGCGCACAAGTAGAAGTAATGTGAGAATGCTAAAAGCTGGCATAAGAAAGAAAAATAAATACACATGAAGTTAAAAATCATTCCAATCAATCCCAGTTTCCATACATCCGTTTGTAAGACGAGAAAATATAACGATACAACATTTTATAAACCTTCAACAGAAGCTTCTCCATTCTTAATTTGTATAAAGCTCTTGGCAAAAGTGGCTATTTTTTCAATCAGCTCTTTTGTTATAATAAAACCGAAAATTACCCTCATTTACCGAATCCATTTTCACAACTAAAGTGTACAAGAAAACCAGAGAACAGTATGAAATTTTGCGAACCGTACCAACATAATCACGCATGCTTGTTTCGAAATACGAGATTTCTCGAACCGTGTGCACCAGACTCGGTGGCAGATTTTCCTGGTGAACCCGATACAATTCGCATGTTGGGAAATAATTAACTGTAGTTCATACTTTAGGCCAAAAGGGCTACACATATCATTTACACATTAGACGCTCCTGAGATTGTAATAAGCCTTAATACCCTGCCGTTGGTCCGATGCCATACATATCATAATCACCCTCTCGCTAGGTAGACACGCTATTCTATCTTACGGGCTAAAAATCTTGAAATCCACAAAGATCCAAACAGAATCTGATCCTTATTAATCTGGAAAGTTAACGGTAGATCTAGAGTTGGATGATAAGCAAAAGTCAATAGCGAGTTTCCAGCTTTCGCAATATCCAAGTATCTTAGGTTATTTCAAACGTACGAAGGTAAAGAAAATTTACATTATGCAAACTAAATTGAAAATTTACTTAGGAATTGGCAACATTTCTATGGTGATTCGAAGAATTAATCAACTCATCTAGGGACAAAAATAATTTACAAAAATGCATATATAACACAACACCCACGTCTTGAAAATGTATGTATGGTAATCTCTATACTTTTCAGTGGTTATTGCACTATCTTAAATCGTATTCTTCCTTATTTAAGCCTCCCATTCAGAAACTGTACATTAACGCAGAGTGTCAAAGGATGCAAACGAGACCGCAACATACCTGGAAAAGGAACAGACGACGGCGGCAGAGTTGTGTATTGATCTCTCGGTGCAGGACACACCCTTTTCAACCGCCTTCAATACGTCACGCCTCTAAATGCACTGCTCCGCCTTCGAAGCTTCGATCGTCTCCAAAAGTTCATTCAAAGGTCACCGAAGTCTACTATACACCAACAAAAGAACAATTGCGTATCCAGCTTACCTGGATAGAATGCGTCTGTCAAGAATAAAATCATACTTTCGTGCCGGCTAAAAATATTAATCAATGTCTGGAGAATATACGTCTCCAACATTCAAACTGCTGACGTTGTTGCGAGCAAAATAGTTGGAGACTATTAGCAGAAAATAAAGGAGGAAAATTGCATAGTTTTAAAACGGTATCGATTAAGCAAAATATTTTAAGAATTAGTTTTAACCCTCCGTCGGGCGCAATACATATTAAAACGGAGTCATCTGCGAGATACATTTTTCAGTTATGCAGATATAACTTGCATTATGCACTTAGTTTATGCAGTTACATAATGTAAAAAAAGTAACCTTGACCTACGAAACCATTTTGTTCTTTCCTCACAATTACATCAGAATGATTATCATCTTGAGCCAATATCTTCGTTAAATTGCTCTTCTTCAAATAATAAAATTTTCTAGTCACATGATGCAATGACGTGCAATATTTACATCTACCATGTCCACTTACCTGAATAATGTTCACAATATTAATAATATCCAACGGGCGCAATGTATCTCGCGGATACGATTTCCAAAAGCTACGCACGCCTCAATTAAGCCTAACTGAACTAACGTAAAATACACTCCTGGAAGAAGGGGAGTGTTTTTACGAAATAATAATAATAATAATAGCAATAGTAATATGTGCCTCCAAACATAGTTTTTTCTGGATCCTCTGTCCAAAGTTTCAAATGGTTTTAATTAAATTTCTGTGTCTAAATGTGAATAATATCAAAAGAAACCAAATGACTGAATTTAATTTAATTTAATAAAACAAATAACGGAATGTTACCTAAAATTGGCATTCTCCGAATGCCAAAGTTCGGTTATCCAAAATGTGATGTAATTTAGTCTTTCTTGAAAGTAGTTTAGAAGATATCTAACGACGTGATTATCGTAAGAAATTAATTTAATATCAGTGTAGTATAAAACAAGGTAATGGAGGAAAACGGAACTTGACGATCAATATAAAAGTAAGTTAACAACATAGGAGACGAATGACTTAACCATGAAGTTCTCGTGTCACCATTTGGCCACAATAACACGCCATTATTCAAATACTTTTTTAACGAATTTCTGATCTAGAAATTTGCAATGGCTTGCGCTATTCATCACTAGGGCGCTTTATATATTATTCTATGTTTGTTTTACTCGATAAATCAGTTATTTCGTTTCAAGAAGTAGATTAGAAGTTGTGCTACATTTTGTTTTGTGAAAAAAATTGACCATCAGATTTTGTTATTTGTTATAATAATTATTACGGTTTTGAATGTACATATGTCTGGTTGTATCACTAAACGCTTAATCTCTATTATAAAATAATGTGTACATTGCCTAACCAAAGTATCTGTATAAAAATTTAAGTGCTACCATTTGGTTACACTAAACTGGGTGACTAAGGTGATCTGAAATTAGTAATTTTTTGCAAAAGTGGTTTTTCACTTTAAGAGACGTTAGATATGATATAGGAAAATGATGGGGATTAACCGATATTTTCATATCCACCTAAACCAAGTGCTTTGACGAAATGACGGGGCCTTAGCGGATAATTTATTTGGACGTCAACTACCAGCACTTCCAGACCTTCATTTTGCCAACTGTCAGGGTCCTACATTTGTAGATGATGAACGGATTTAGCTCGATTCTGAGCAACAACAGGTTTATAAAGAGTTTGAAAGGTAAAAGATAGGTTAACCGGCATGGTCACAAAATTATCGAACTTCCCGCGACCCGATTATTCACAATTCAAAGACTTATCCCCGGTAACTTTTCTTCAATAACGAATTTACGTGTACCGTTTTAGAGGAAACAAGAAAATATGGCCTATTTCGAAATTGTTCCGACACGAAGATCACATAAGATGAACTGAAATGTTTCGTGAGAATTACTTCTGGATATAACGTTCTTCCTGGAAAGGGATTCTACTGGGATTCGGGGTCGGGCATTAACAATAAAATGATAAAAAATGCTACCCAGCGCGATAGGTTGATACAAATAATGCCCTTCATATATTACGTCGATAACACCAAACTAGATGAAGATAAAATATAAAAGTTGAGGCCGTTTATTGATAAATTATAAAATGTTTTTCTGGAATATTATCAACCAACAGAAAATATGAACTACGACGATTATTTTAACCGTCATCATTGCAAGCAACTCATTAGAGGAAAACCAATAAAATTTGATTATAGAGAGGCTCAAACTTAAACCCTGCGTATAACGTTGTACTTGGAAAAGCTGCTCCACTATTATATTAAATAAATACAATATATAAATAAAATTAAAAAACATTAGCTAAGTACTTTAAGCTTTAGCAATTCTTTTTATCTGCACATTTAAGAAAAGAAAATGTTCAGTTTCTTTATCGCAATAATTCACATTGATAACCAGCTAATTTATTTATATAACCGTGTCCTAATAAATGCAAATTCGGTTATTCAACAGCTATTCAAACTTCCTATTTGATTAAACATTTGTTTATATATACTTACCTATATAATACAACACTGCAATTGAAAGTTGTGTCAATATAAGTTGAGAAACTGTACGCTTTCATTGAGTTGCTTTAAATATCAGATGCTGTTTAAATAAAATTTTGTTTTACTTCAATCCTTTTGCTCTAAAGCTTTAAACGAAAACCCACTAGATTAATGAAATATAAATTTGGAACCAGCGCCGTAGCTTTTGTTTAAGCCTCCGTCGGGTTAGTGCTTATATATAAATGATCTTCATAAATTACACGTGCGGTACCTTTTGGGTTTATGGCTTTAATGTTCTTCCCCCGAGGTACAACGATAAGGACTACGGCTGCTTCTAAATTCTATTTATCTGTTCTCAATGATCCTGGTTTTGATTAGAAAAGTTATGGTCCGGTTCACTTCCTTAGAAATAATGTAAAAGTTGGGTAGGTTTGTCTTATTTTTTTTTCTCTTCCACGTTATAAATTAACACGCAAAGCTAGTGGTAATTAAAAAGCTTTAAGTCGTAAATTTAGTAAGTACGGCGAAATAAAAATAAAATTGAATTAAAGTGTACCCCTAAATCAAGCTGTCCACTTCCTTTTTACATAGAAAGATTCGATTAAAATCCACTTATATGGTAGCATAAGGTATGTTTCAAACATAGTTCTCCTATGCAAAGGTAATAACTATATATTATACTAGTCTTTGCAGCAATCTTGCAGCAGCATAAATGTATAAACTAGACAATCTTAATATCTTCATACTGTTAAGATACTTTCGGCATAAAATCTATCTGGTTATCTGGTAATTTTAACACAGTTCTTACTATATTTTTTTGGCGTATAAAAATTATTGTTAATATCAGTAAGTTTTATCCACCTTTCAATTATGGGGAGCAACATATGATTTGTAGACAATATGGATGATAACAATCACTAACTTCATACATTCTCTGA
Organism: Marronus borbonicus; assembly: GCA_902655005.2. Classification (NCBI taxonomy): domain Eukaryota; kingdom Metazoa; phylum Arthropoda; class Insecta; order Coleoptera; family Scarabaeidae; genus Marronus; species Marronus borbonicus. Next base: position 809,817 of record LR737393.1, on the reverse strand, counting down.
TTTGCAGATTGCCACGGTTATCTAATGATGTACATTTATCACTTTCTAAATGTCAATTGGATTCACTTATTAGGCAGAATAATTTTGACGCTATCAAAATTCGATGTTATCAGTTTTGCAAGAGATGATGACAATTTTAAAGCGCAACGAAAATACTAACAATACTCTTTCACTTTTCGTTTCTTCAACGCGATAGTGAAAGGTTCAACATAATGATGTTGAATCTCGGTAAGTGTAACGTACCGGTATGTAGAGCGCAGACAACAAAAGCAGAACGGAATACATCCCACAAAGAAAATTACAATTAAAATCTTTCAATTTAACATGCAGAAATTAATTCAAACAAATTTTTATTGTTGAGCACCTAATGAATCCAGATCACGATCTTGGACAGCACAAGTTTTAGCAAAGGTCTTTTGTTGTCAGTATTTCGAGTGGTAATTGATGAGATGACCTGATATTTTTTGCAATTAGAATGGGGTTCACTTGTGTTATTCGGTATAATTACAGTATTGCGATCGCGATCATTAAATGATGCAATGATCGCAGAAGATCCTCGACCTAATTGGATTAAATTCATTTTGATCTTGATGTGCAGTAATTTAATTTTAATGATGCATATTTATTATATTATGAAGCGACTTAAATAGTTATTTTTTTATGGATCGGCTTTAGTTCTTTTTATGTATTACTCACTGTTACTGACATTCCGCAACTAATTATTAAACAGGCTAGATGCGAACAATACTATGACTTTTACAAGTAAGACAACCTGGAAACTGCTGCAGTTTCGTTTTACAATCTTATCTTTGCTGAAAATGCCAAAGAATATAAATCTGGTTAGCTTTAAGAGATAATTTCCTAGATGTAAGTCATAATATAAGGTAAAACTACAAAAAAGAACTAATAACAAAAAACGTAGCACCTTTGATCAACTTTAGAATTGGAGATCTAGCACATTCCTCGGTAAACCTCTCACGATATGGCCTATTCATATAATTATAAAAGCACGCGGCGAACAGGTCTTCACTCTTAAACAGTTGATGTTCCAAATTGATTATAGATTGTGTTTGAGTGCTACTCTGATTTCTGCCTAATTTAGATATTAATTTCCTTTCGGATTTGTTGACTTTTATTTTGTAAATTTAATTATTCATAATATACAGATTTGGTCAATAAACAGAGCGCCTCTATCTTTGCAAATTTAAAACTTTATTGAAATGTATTTCCAATGCTAAATGCTCTATAAAATTCTACATGTAAATTAATAGCAGCAATACTGGACTAACTAAGTTCAGTATTACTGCTGAAGAGGATAGTTTAGCTATCGAAACGTACGTTCAGTGTCAGTGAAGTGTTTGTGGTAGAGGGTAATAGTGAAGTGTTTCAGTGTTCCAGTCCAACAGTATTTTGTGACTTTAGTTTAATAGATTGTGTAATATGAAATGTGGAGATCTTGTAAAGAACATTTTAAATCCAATGGTCTGCTAGCATCTTATGATCTCTATATTCTCAATTTAACAATTGTGATTACGTCCCTTTTAGATCAACCCTGCGTCACAGTAATTAATTTATCGGATTTTCGTAACCAGATTTTGAAAACCTTTAGGTGATACCGTTGGATTTGTCCTTCGATTGCTTTACCAAAAACATAAAAATATGCACGGTGTTATATATAAAATTAAGAAGTTGGCGCCACTTTTGCCACACTGGAAATATCATTGAATTGCCGATAAACCCAAAAGTTATTTCGCAAAAAATGGAAATCGACCGATTTTCTAAAGACGCTAAATTTAGTTGTTCAAAACTTAATTTGGGAGGGGAATACTTACCTCACTGTAAATAACGCGGTATTATGTCATACAGCGACATATGACATAATGCCAATGTAGAAAATAAAATAATTCCGTATCTATTTAAATACCGCCGCAATAGTCTGATATACACTAGAACCTACAACCTATTGTGAATTGGGTACTTAACCATTTGAAGTAGTTACTTGCTTTAATAATTAATTAACACTGCAAGAACATACATAAGTACGTGATGTGACATCACCTTCTCTTTACAGTTAATTATGTGCAAGACGACACATAACGGATACATCTCATGTATGTACCTACGACGTAATATCTTTAAGCGGCATTCGTTATTATTTTATATCGTGCATATGTAATCTATACACACATGTGTATAATTAGCACCTACGCTAGCGCTTACAATACGATGTAGTCGAATAATATGCATGTGCCTACACGGTTCAATCCCTCTTTGCTTACTTGAACTTGCTATTGATAGTGAAAGCTCGCCTTCGGCGAACTCCGTTTAAAGCGCTTAATAACACAAATGTGTTCTTCAAGCGTTCGAGATGCTATTTGACTTTCGGTTTTTGATACACGAATCGAAAATAACCTTGGTCGCTCAAATAGGAAGCCGTATCGTATATCTTTGCGTAAACTGTTTAATTAGAAAGCAACGCTACTGAATTAGCGAACGTGTAGACTTGTATTGTCTCGAGGGTAACTGAAAAATGCTGATATTTATGAGCTTCCTCTATATTATTAACGTAAAACCACCTCTATAATCATCTTTTGATGGTGTTACATGTTTGTCTACGTTTATGTATACGGGGTGACTCATCTCGGTCGGTTCGGAAGATTATGCCTTTGTGAATGAAATTTTTTTCCTTGTTACGAGCTTTGAGCTACATTGAAAGCTAAAGGATGTTTCATAAGTTTGTAGTCATCTGGAATTCTCATTAAGTTCTACGGCAAAATACAATAAGATACTGTTGCCATAAAACTAAGGGTTTCAGAATTATTAGGGTTCTTTTTCGAAAAAGTCAACACTTACCTGTAACCGTTATTTGTACGGTTTATAAAAAGTACAATATGAGACATGCGAAAAATACGGAAAAATAGGTCTCTTGTTACAACACGAAACGTAAAACATGTGTTTCTAATAAATAAACAGACTTGAGAATGACAACGGTTCGTGCTCTCTATTCATCGAATTTGTGTCCCTTTCTATGTAAATAGATCCGCAAGTGCCCAATTCATTAATCAATTTCGGATTTTCCAATTTAATATTTTATCCAATTTCGTTTATGTGATGTGTTACATTTGATGATTCTATCCTGCCGTATTTGTAATACCTAATATGCTCATTGAATCTAGTGCCGGTCGCTCGTTTTGTTTGGACTACATGCACAGTTACAACATTGCAAGGTTTTGCAGTGTATTTGGCGGACTGAACTATACGTTCATATCATGGCCTTTAAAAAATACTTTCGACATGCTGTGGAAGGGAATGGGATATGTTTAGTATCTTCATTTGTTATTTCTTAATTTCACTTATTATGCTTATACAGCTAATTACAACAATATTATGTAATTGCGTATTATTACGTCGAAAAAAAAAATTATGCTTTAGTACGTACACAAACAGATAGAACGTGCTAGACCAATTTTCTCGCTCATAAACATCACAATCAGCAGGCATGAAAAGCGAAAGTGTTGCAATGACATTGTAGCAGGGTCGCTAATTTGTATACACATATCGCTTCCTTATTTGGTGGTTTATGAATGATGCACATCATTTTTCTGCTTTGTACGTTTTACTAGTCGCATCCAATTTTACACTTTGTCTTATTGTATTCCGTAAGTGAAAGTTCTTTTTTATTGTCATTAAACATGAAGCAGATGGTTAACGAACAACTTTTTCCAGCGAATATTATTTCAGGAACGTAACCCATATGATGAGGCACGATATATGTGAGTAGGTTAATAAATGTGTTTTGGAAGGTCAAATATTTATAAAATCCTCTGTAGATTCTATTCCATAAAGCAAGATTAAAGATAAAAGGAAATGATGCGGACATTTCCTAGAATTACTTAGCGAACGACCGTAATGCATTTAGTTTAACAACTATTATGCATTAGAGTAATTAACTGGGCATTTTTCACTTTCATTTAGGTTTGTTTAATGAGATTTTTATCCGAAGAATTACTTTGGTACTTTGTTTGGCCACGTACATAGATTTAATGGCACGTGGGAAAATAACAAAAGTGTGCCTCTGTATGAAAAGCTGTCCAACAGATAGAAAAACGAAAATAGGGAGTATTATTTGATATTTTGAACTATTACAGAATTGATCTCTATCTTAATCTCAGAAATGTATCTCTAGAAGCAAAAGATATGTTCACTTGAAAAAAAAACTTTTCCAGGTTATTCTGCAAGCTGTCTCCGTCTCTCTCAAAGAAGGGTTTGGAAGAAAGCATTACTCCGACTCCGTAATTGCGGTTCCCTTTTCGCTTAATTCACGTTAAAATAAAAATTCTCCACGAATTCCCAAAAAAATCCGCAGGAAATTGGATGTTTTATAAGTTACAGATCTACAAGTTTTGCAATGTACACAATCCTATAATAGGTTTGCTCCAATAGAAATCACAACCTCGCTAAAGCTAATTATATACTCTGAAATCAGTCAAAAAACAGTTTCGGATTTTTTTTTATTATTCAAATCGTGTCCGACTATCTTGTGATTTCTGTTAAAGCAACCGCATTATGCTGATCTCGAGTTTTATTGGAAGTCAAGCAGCTCACAGTATTGGAACCGTGTCAATCTAAAATTAAAAATTTAATCATTTTGTGCAAAATGTTTATTAATTAACAATGTACCCTCTTATATACCCATATGGAGAAGACGTTTGAAAATCATCAAATTCTGTACATTTACCAGTTTGGTTTCACTGTGGTGGATAAAATGTAATTTGCTGTAGCATGAATAATGAATAATGCATTATATAGAGCAAACATAAAGATTTAAAAATATTCGTTTACAGGTAAAGCAAATAATAGAAGAAATACCTACGCGGTTTTCCCTCAAGAAATACGAAATGTTGACTACTGAATCTTAGGGGCAACGATTTTGGTTTCGATGATTGATAATAATGTTAAAATGCAATAAATAATTTATTCTATATAGAGATCAGGATTGATCTACTGCGCTGATATTGTATGAGAGGAAGTGGAACTAGCAAATAACCATCTTTCAAAAAAAATAACTACGCTTGAAAATCTGGAATTTGTTTCAAACAATTAATTACGTCGGAAATTCCAGATTTCCATAATTCACCGACGGAAATCATTGAAGTTTGAAAGTGTTCGTCTCACATGGGTAACATCTATAAAAAGGATACGGTGATAAGGAGGTTGCATTTGCTTTAGAAAATTTTAGAGGCAAATCAGAGGCGGGCGTTGTATAGAGAGACTGTGTTGAAGCATTTGGGATCATGGATCATTCTGTATTATTTACCAAATGCCACTAATTAGGTTTCCAATTTCCTGTATTAATTAAAAGTATTCGGTTTTTTTTTTAGTAAGAAAAATATTATATACAAGTCATATACGTAGAGATGAGTTCCCACCTAACACAAGTAAGGAAAATGATCAATATGAACGGTGTAAACGCACCAAGAGAAAGCCATTAATTCATAATATACACGTGCCATACATAAGAATCTATTCGCCATTGACATTAATAACCGTGTTTACGAAATTTCAAGTCAATGAAAATATAAACACGTTACGGATGTTATTTTTAATAAGAATTCGCTCTACCTTGCGCTACATGTTCCTTCCAATTATGCCCTTGCACAAACCAGATTTTATTCTTGACTAAGCGAGGAAGAATTACCCCGCAGTTCAGCGTTGCATTACACAGTGCAGCTATGCAGTCATAGTACGCGAATTAAGTTCATTGCTTAGTTCTTTTGCATAAACACATATGGTATAAGACTTATGTAACGCATTCGCAATACAATGCTTTACGTGTAAGTCATTTGCATAGAAGCGATCTTTATTCGAATTCTAATGCTCGTTGGTTCGTGTTAATTGCCGAAGCTGGTTGAAATTTTTGTAATTAATGTCACGCAATATTATAATTAAAGTTGCAAATATTGTACTATACGAGAAACGAATCTCTGAGAAAATTACTTCCATGGTTTGACCTAAAAATCTGAAGAGCAACAAAACCGAAATGCAATGATAAACGGAGTCCACGATTCATCGATACAAGTTTTCCCAAGTGGATCCGTGTATGGAGGCAATCGATTCGTGCCAGACGTACCACGTATTTTTCTAGATAGTTTAAATAAACGACTTTACGTCCGGTAGAGCATTTGATCAATCGCTATAAATAGGTAGGCTATAGATATGTAGAAGGAAGTAAAATATTCGCGGAACATTTATGTATTTCCAAATAAGCTTAAGAGAAAACAAAATTCTAAATCTTGTTTTTAATAAAATAAAATTTAGTAGAAACCAAGGTAAAACAATAAACAAAGCAAAACTAGAGCTGTATTACCAATCATACTAACAAATCTATATTGAAAACATATGAACATTATTAACGATCAGATTGACCAAATGTAGAACCTAACTCTCCCCAACCAGGAGTACCACTACACTGCGCCAACCAAATTTTAGTTGGTGCAACTGAATTCTACGTTTGAATCTAGGCAAACAAATACCATGTGTTTCGTAAGAAATTATTTCAGTAACGGCTCACGGAGGCGTACTCCAAATTAGAAGCATGTTCGCCAGCCTCCTAAAAATATTAGCAGCTTACTTGTCCAAGAAGGAGATTACAAACTGACTGAGGAAAATGAGTCGTACCAAAAAGTCACAGGAAGAAATATAACCATTCCAAATGTTGCAGAGGACCTGGTATCCTCTGAAAACGATTTGGAGATGTGCGATCTACTCAAAACTATTATTCAAAGAAAAGAGGAAGAGAACATGCAGAGAAGGTGATAGCTAGAGACAGATCCAGTCTTCACTAAGGTAATACGAAAACAGGTCCCGATGCAATTGATGCAAAGGCATAGAGAGGATGGGTTTTTAGTCGAATCCTATACTATGTGCGATATCGAAAGTCAATGTAACCAATAACATAGCTTGTCTCTCTAAGATCTTCCTTTCATTAAAAAACAAGCACAATATTAACTTAATTCAAGCAAGTGTAGCAGTTTTAACAATCTTAAGTTAAGGCAACGTTTTATTTGAAGGAACAAAATATATCTATCAACCAAATGCTTTATAATGAAATTGACTCCGCGAATAATAGGATGACATCCTTTAAAATTCTTCTCAGGCATTTATTGACGTAGATCTTATCTTCATATATTAAAATCTAGTTAGGCAAGCAGATTGTACCATATTTTATCGCGTATGGAAATGTTAATGCTGCAATCAATAACATAATATATAAACTTCAGTCATCAATGTTACGATTATACTACAAAAGTATTACTTTATTACCTCTGAAAACGAAGTCCCTGCAATATTCTAACATTAACATTAATAATAAATTAGCCCTAATAACGCATAATTTGCATCTTTTAGAACGTAAACGCAGAAAAAGTCCGCCCTCACACGTTACTTGTTCTACTATTGAAGCATGTAAGAAGCTCGGTATACTACAGTTATCGCGGCGGTAGTTAGATGTTAATTGAACGTCGTCCCTCTCTAAGATCTAATAATCCCTCGCTGTTACATAACTAATATCTTCGGTTGCGTTACTGCTGGATAGGCGTTATTGTAACTATATAATTACAGAGAATTATCGCGATAAGTTTATTAGTGTTTAGTACATCGTATTAAGGCTAATTATTCGTATAGAATAATGTAAGGAGCATGTCGAAATTCGTAACTTTAATCTTCCAATTTTATACAACTTAATCCAAATGACATCATTACTTCCATCCCTTATCATTAATGATACAATGATGAAGATGGACATGCTCTCACTAAAATACGAAAAACGAAATACTTAACAATACAGAAGCGTATATATAAAGTTCTGCAGATTTATAGCTTTTGTTGGATTCAGCAAATTTCATGAATGTATTTAATGCATAAGAATCCTGCTTCCACGAGATTTTGACTTCATCTGCCACGGCACCTTCTTCTTCGAAGGTTGAACCTGGACTTCTTGTGGGTAACGTTTACACCACTTCGTTCGCTTGATTCCACGCAATTGCGAAAATTGCATTTTTAGTATTGCCCAGAAGGTCGTTGGAAGAAAAAAATTTTTATCTCGGTAACTATCCTTTGAATTACGAAATATATAGACGCCAGCACAGTTGAACACGCGCGTTCATATACCAAATAATACATAATAATCATACTGCGACTATTGCATCAACAGTGCAATATTTTCGCGAGTATTCACAAAAAGTAAAACACAGACGACCACGGTTAAAGTGCATAATTCGCTGCACCAATACCGCAAATCATACATGTACGCAACTGTTTCTATATTTATTCCTCCAGGTTCTAGGTCATTAATACGCAATTACTCACCGCCACTTGCATAAGCAATAATAGCACAACGCAATTACGTTTTCGTCATTGCATGTCTAATAAATCACACGAAAAGTTTGTTAACTACATTTCGCATAGATCGTTCATTATTCCGTGCCTTATTATTTATTATATGTACGGAATCTGCACACTGAACATCGCCGATCATTTAATACAGAGATAAATTAGAGATACAAAGCAAGAATAAAGTGGTGTTAGCCTTGCTTTTGACGTTAGAAGCATTGCAAGTTTGAATACAATTGAATAATAAAAGAGAAGTGCGCATGCAATCAATGATTGTTTACTAGTAGGAGAAATAAATGCAAACCTAGTCTTTGCGTGGAGTTTAAGAAAGAATATATTTTATTATGTGTCTACAATGAAACATCCAAATTTGTCCAAATTTGTTGATATTAATATGAGTCCTCCCTCCTTAGTTCAGCACCGTTAAACAGCACCACCCCATTTGCGGAAGTCATGATTTCTCATTCAGCTTGCAATGATTAGCCTCTTATGCATTGTTCTTTGAATATTCTTGAAAATTGACTAGTTATCTGAAGTTCATATAGCATCAAGTACACGCCAAATGTTGACTTCTTGAGCAAGTAACACAATGAACTTTGAATTCCTTTCAATTGTTATATGCTATAATTTTTGCCGTGTATATCAATTTAAATGCTTGAGGAATTTTACATACATCTAGCAGGTTAGCTATAATGAGTTGTAAGGTATGGACGTCTGGGGAATTAAACAAGCAGAACTGAACGTACATTAAGTTACAGCAAAGTTTGTTCTTCGTTAGATGAAAGAAAATCGCCTACCGGTAATTCTTCGAACGACCCAAAGGCGATCCAAAAGATCTTAACAGGAGGTGAAAGCTCGATTTATGGCTTTTACGGCTACGACATTGAGGCAAAGGTTCAATCATCACAGTAGATTTGCAAAGGATCTCCACATTCAAAAAAACATCGCCAGTTTCTATCTCATGTCGAACTGATGCACATTGTCCCTTTTTTTCAGTTTTAATAGGTGGACTTTTGTCTTAAGATCAGTGAACAGTAAGTACTATAAACGCAACGGCTATGTGAAAAAATTCGCAAAAAGGGACCAGAGTTTTGGCGAGGCAATAAGGTTTCTTCACTACGACAATGTGTCCGCTCACTTTGCTTTGTCAATTCGTCAGTTTCGTGTCAAAAATCAGTTGACTGTCATCAGTCAGCCTCCCTATTCACCAGACCTATCTCCCTGCTATTTCTTCTGTTTCTCAAGATTAAAATCAGTGCTGAAAGACCCCGTTTAGAGACCATTACAACATTAAAACGAACTCGTCACGGGCATTGAAGGTACAAATCTATGAAAGAGATGAAGATCAATAATGAATAATAATGGGAGATACATTAGGACCTCACTGTATATAACTCCAGAACGATCACTTCAATGGTCATGATGTTAGTCTGTAGAATGCATTCTACGGTATACACTGAGCAAGGAAATTCCACATTCAAATATTTTTCAATGTTCAATCGCTCCTTTTTTATCTTGCCGTCCCTGCATGTCTGCAGAAGTTTTCATTGACGCCTAGAAATGTTAAAGCTAAAAGGAATTATTTCTTTCAATTAGTACCACTATTTAGGGTTCAAGTTCTAAGGTAGTAGGAAAGTTTTATATTAGTATTCCCTTAACCTTCAAGAGAATCGTACAACCTCGAACAATGTTTGACATTTTAGAAGATTTCCTTTGAACGTTTCTGAAAAACGAAGCATAAATAAATAATCGATAAACGAATCTCCTTGGAGAATTTACTGCATGGTTGCTCAAAGTGCGCAAATTGCGTTAATAAATAGAGTTTTTTTCCGCAAAATTTGTTTCCGATGTAAAGTACGGTAAAATAGAAATGCTTAGTTGCAGCAGTACAAATTATTCTTTTCATTTATGCCCAAATGAAATCAAAAATCGACGGGCTCGACGATCTTCCACTTTGAGCAGTAATAATTTAATTTCATTTGGTGTGTGATTTAGTTTGTTAATTCTATGTTTTTTTAATGCTATAATGCTATAAATACGTTGTTTTAAAAATCAGCTTTAAGCTATCTTAAGACAGGACGTATTTGTAAATTCGCTACTGTAAATTTAAAACAAACGTTTCCTATTTCCTTTTATGTTCTAGTATGGAATAAAAAGTATTCAGTCTGAATTATCACAACATCCACAACAATGTACTCCAAAGATCCGTTGAGCAGAGTTTAATTGCATAAGTCGCGATCCGTATAGGTACCTTCAAAAATGAATGTACGCGAAATGCGCGACCTTGTTGTCGGTGTAAAAAGATACGATCTAAATACACATAAGCGTACGAAGATGTATTTATGTATGTGCGCCTTTAGAACGTCGAAGAAAATACGAACATCCTATTCGCATCAAAATAGATTATCAGGGTTGTGTAATTTGAATATTACAACAGAAGGAAAATGATGAATGGATACGGCTAAATCTTAAATTTATTTTCTACGTTAGTAATCCAATTGCACAATTAAACTATTTTATTTTATAATCAATTTAAAATCGGCGTATATGTAAATCATTTCTGTTGTAATAAAACATCATTACATGCTACGGTGTACAATAAGTAGAACATACCGTACTAATTGTAAGGGAAATATACAAGGCTTTACCTTAGAAAGAAATTACGATCATACGATTGTATAACTCAAATTATCGTGAGATTTACAAGGGTTTAAAATGTAGGTTGGCTACTTTAATTGCTACGTAAAATCTCTTTCCATCCATCGTAAATTTGTTACAATTTCGCTCTTAATTATTTAATAAGGCAATTTCCTTGATGTGGCATTTTGAAAAATACACCTACACGGAAATAATTACGCATGAAGGTTGCAGTGGGTAAATCAGCTTATGGATCATCCATTTCTAACGGATCTTAATATGGAGTGGTATTGCTATTAAATCATCAAATTAAAACGCTATCGAGACGAATTAATTTGCTCGTAGTTTGATTGAAGAGCTGTATTGTGCAGGTTTTGGGTGCTCCCGAAGCTTGCTGCTTCAAATATCAACTATCATCAATTAAAAGAAGACTATTAAATCATTAATCTGTTGATGAAATAAATTACATATTATATAAATGGATTTTATAGGTGCTCTCCCAATTTATAATTACATACAGCAATTACCATTCACCAGAAAAAAATTGTGCAACGTACATTTAAAGACATCGATACTAAAACTTGCACTTAGAAAGGTAATTAACTTCTAACGGAATAAACAATTAAAAATATGGTTCTTCGCATGACCGACATTTGTATTCATAATTCAACTCTCTATGTAGAACTTTATATTGAATATTTCTTAGTTTAGGATTTCCTGCATTATCGACAGAACGCGCCGGATTTTCATGGAAACAAACGAAAACCTATTTCAGACACTATCAATCGGTTATTAAAAAAGTGTAGAGATTTTGGTTCATTTACAAAAACACCAAAAAGAACCAAAATTCTAATAGGCGACAAAGACAACATTAGGGTATGTTTCTGAATGCTCAATTAATTCGATCCAGGCGCTCAGAACATCGTCCATTAATTGCTTTTGTACTTCTAACCGTCTTAAGCAAGCAATGTTTTCCAGTTATTTAATGGATTCCCGGGAAGAGTACATTCTCTTAGAAACATGTAGTATCAAAATTAAATTTTACAAGGGAAAATTTCTTTTCTATGCTACAGAAGCTGTTGCAAGTAAACTCAAAAAAAAGACAAACATAAGATATCATGTACATATGTAGATTATTAAAGCTGAATACATAAGTTGAAGTGAGTATTGAAACACGGACTTTCTTTATTTAAATTCACACCTTATAAAATTTTAGCATAATTAAATTTCTGGGTCTATCATTGTTGTTAAACAGCCATTACTATGCGGGCCGAAACGCTTTATATGTGAAATTGTTGATTTGATTACGTCACCTTAATTGTATAGGTAAGTTTAAAGAGTGTTAATTACTTTTGCACACTAGCTGAACAAAAATCATCAGCATTGTATGATATAATACCAAAAATGTTAAATGCGTACATTAACAATAAGTGCATTATACTTCCTGCTACCTTGTATTTTTTCGGTACATTAATAAAAGGGTATGTGCATTCATTAAGATTTCATTATGCTGTTTAAAGAACAATTTCCAAAAGCCACCGTAAAAATATTCTTTATTTTGCACAATTCTTTGCTTATCCATAATTACTTTCCTTCAAGACCCTAATCCTCAGTAAAAAAATAAAACTTACATTTTCTTGAGTAATACGCGGATATAATTTATGATACTATAGAACAACATTTTTATAGGAAATAGCGTATAACTGCTGGATATTATTATAATAATTTACCTACATTACATTCTAAATTACAATAGAATTATTCATTGAATGTCTTTCATAATCTCATGAATATTTATAGGGCCAGCTTCTTTGTAATTTTAATTTCGATTAAGAAACAACTTATTTTATGAGAAATAAATTACTATAATTAAATAAAGAAAGTAAGTACTTTCGTAGCATCTTTCATGTTAATTAACAAGTCATTTTGTATTTATTATTACGTATGGGAAACGAGACATTGTTATTTAAATATTAATTTGGGCCGTTCTTGAAATAACGACACCTTCACTGAATACAGTGGTTTGCGTGTGATGCAAAAGAGCGACAACAACGTTACATGTCTGTTGAGGCACTAGATTTAGCTCGATTAGCTATATTCTATTTTCTTAAAAATTACGTAAAAATCAATGCAACACTTTGTATGTAACCCGTAAACTGAATGATAGGACACAAATTTGAGGAAGTCCGCGACACCCTTTCTTTATATGGCAACTATTGCGGTGTGGAATAATATATAGCATTGAGATATTCATGAGGATTATTTTTAAGTGCAAAGAAGACAAGATTTTATAGGTTCCTGTTATTGGCCATCCCGTGATCAATTTCATATTTAAATATTTAAATTCCCACGCTACTATTCTATTGGTTTCGTACCCTTACTACTCGCACCAACAGGCTTCTTTTTATGAAGTTTAAGGGGAGCTAGTGTCTTACAAATTTTATTTTGAGGGAAAGTAAAAAGAGTGGCTTATCATTGAATGCCTCAAATACAAAAATGTTAATCATTGAGAAAATGCAACATCTATCTAGATCTAACAGAGAAGGAAATAAACAGAAGAACAACTATTACATGAAAAAAAATATTGGAGCTACAAAGAAACAATGAAGAACGAAAATAATAATGTACAATTAATAATTAAACTCTACTAAACAGCAATTTGAACATGCTCTTCGTATGGGTGGCAAACATGGGCGCTGAGGAATGAGGATTAAAGTTAGCTAAATGTACAACATGATTAAAATATCAGACAGATAAGAAATTACGAAGTAATTAAAATTACAGATACAATAAAAAATGTAGACGTTTGAAGTAAAAATAGGCTGAACATGTCTGTAAAGTGGACAAAAAAAAGTTTAGAGTAGATTCCTCATCATGGACAAAGAAAGAATGGTAGACAACATATTTTGGCAAAGATATGGACCAGATTGGATGGGACTAGTCAGGAATAGAGATGAATAGAGAAGATTCGGGAAGGTCTGCGCCAAAGGTGACTTATATGGATGGAACACTGTTAATGAAATGCATGATATTTTATTCTATTAAATAATTGTCAATGTTGAATAGAAATGCTTAAGGAATTTGTGGTAGAAAAGGACTTTTCTTCTTATTTATTTATTTATTTATGTTATTATGCTTCTAAAGAGCTGCATACTTTGTCGTCGGTATTTTACAATTGCCCTAGTGTCACTATATAAACAATATAAAATGCATGACATGATTCGTAGTATTCATACTTAAGAATAAAATATAATGTAATTACATCGACCTGCATGCAGGTAGGAAGAACAGTTCTACTAGTCTTTCAATTAGAAATTGCCCAACAGTAAATTGATTTAATAGGTCGGCTTTCAATTAGGACAACTTAAACAATAAACAGAGGATAAAAAATGTCTTAAAGTCTCTAAGTTCGACAACTACTAAAAGCAATCTATTTAATTAAAAAACCCTAGTTCTTTTCTATTTATCTTACAAACCATGTTAAAATAACACGCACGTGAAATAAAACACTCGCACAGAGTATTGCACTTAAGCCACATCATAAGATGCTGTTACATCAACTTTGAATTAATAATTAACCTACCTATCAGAGAACGGTTCCTTTCTTCGTTTACTAAAATCAATATTATAATTAATGTAAACTGTTCCGATAATGCGAACGACACAGAAACAATTAAATAACTCCGATACCCGCCTTGCGTAAGCGATATGGATAAAATGAAATCGTAAATTCGAGAAAGCAAAACATTGTAATGGAACTTCATTATATTATTTTCTGATAAACGCAAAAGCCTTTGTACGTAATTAAATTTGGAAAGTCTTTAGCGCTGAAATGATATTCAATTAATTTGAATAATTTAGTTTGCACGATACGTTGAGCAATTGGATATTGTAGCGGACAAAAATTTGGCGCTTCTTGCTAGAGACAATAAAGATAAAATTACGTGTATTGTATCTTGCAGTGTAATTCTGATGTTTGCGTAAATAATTTATGCTTTAGAATTAAGCAGCACTCGTTGGCTCCAACACATATTACCTGTTGTATTAGCTCATTTAGGCTTAAATTAAAAATACGTTGGGAGTACCTAAATCCATAAGGACATCGAACCACAACTTCGCAAATGCTAACTAATATTTTGTCTTCCATAGTAATGATAATGTGCGATCGGATAATAATAAGCTCATAGTTTGTAAAATTGCAGAAAGGAGGCGTGGGGACTTCTAGGAACTAAGACGGCTAACGTTACAGGCAACGTATATATCTGCACGCAATAACAGATCCGATCCTGTTGCGCCACCAAGAGTTACAATACTATTAATCAGCGTTCATTTGACACTCCCGCAATTTATTTCCTTGATGTGCGAAAAGTATTCACTTAGTAGTAGGAATAAATACAGTACCATCTTATTATTGTATGTCCATAATCTTCACCCTTGTAATAGAAAATCGTAGAACTTCTCACATTCTTCATAACAATTTCGCCTCTACTTTCGTAGATCCAAAGCTATCTAATATCTGCAATTACAAAAATAGACGGATAATTCCCGGTCATCCTTTAAGAGAAAGTATTAATCACTAATATGCTTTAAGCTAGTTGATTGTGGCCAAAACATCGACAGATGCTTCTTGAATGTTCAGCAGAAAAGAGAAAATCAAATCTAAAAAAAAAACTTTTACTTATGACTAACTAAAACCGATACTCATATATATATATTGTAATTCTTTAAAAGGTCACTTGTTAACTGCAACAATCCGGAAACGAGTACAACAAAGCGTATACCTTTTTCATCCTTCTGAGCTTCAACCGCATTGTGTGAACTGGAAATGACAATCGGATGTTGTAGATTTTCTACAGATAAAGTGAGAACAGCTCGGTGAACAATGGAGTGACCGGAAGAGGGTCCATTCGACTATGACAATCGCTCAATTCGCTCGATCTAAGCGAACAATTCGCACTGAAGAAAGGGTCGTGGCGATCTAGCGTTAGAAACCATTTAACGTACAATGCGTGGCATTACGAAAATGCTGCAGAGAAATTATTGCGGCTTTATTTTAACGAATAATATTGACTTTTTAATACAAGAATCTGGTTAAAGAGAAACATGTAAAGTTTCCGATTGAAAGATTTGTTTAAGTATGCGCATGAGCTTCCATTGTTTCCACTTCATGCTATACCTTAGTGCTTTTTAAAATGTGCTCTGAAATTTATTATTATTGGTAATAAATTAGAATAAAAAATAAAAATATGTCTTAGAAGGCGTACATCAATGTAGTATGCTCCTTATTTCATTTCGCAATTCAAAGAAATGATTTGATATTAGCCAGAAGGTCCATATCGTTTTACGGTACAAACTAACCACGTCCCTGTTGGTTAGATGCTACTATAAATTTAATGGCTACGACAGGAATCACCCACACACCACGGCTCTTCCTTCTTAAAGCATTTATTAGAAACAATGAATCATTTGGGTTACACGTTACAGACGTGTATAGCAGAACTAACAAATTTAAAAGCAGGTCACGCTTCTCGGCATCCGCGTTCCTTAGAATCTTCAGAAACAATATTTCCATGTCGTTCGATATTATTTTACGGGACGATATTCGGTATCACGCATGGACATTTAATTTAAATCTTTTGGATTTTTCTTTGGCTGTACATATCTGAAAACAAAAGCTTACAAACCAAAAATCTACCATCTAAAACATTATTGCATCTCCTCTACATATGTTTTTCAAGAATAAAAAGGTTTTTAATCGCTTTTTTATTAATTTTAGTAAGATGGGGATTTATTCTGCCACCCTTTTGATATACATAGTTGCTATTGAACGGACCATTTTGTTTTCTAATTATTGCTTCCACACAAAGTAGGGAATGTTTATTATAGAAGGTAAATGGTCAGGTGACGAATTTTATTTATGACTCTGACGATTAATGAAGGTTAAAATATGGAAAAATCCATTAACAGACGTAGTAGTATATTATTCTCTAGCAATTGTTTGATAAATGTTTAATAATTCGCTCCACATTATCTCATTAGCTGGCTCATATGTAGGTAATCGCAGCCATAAGTATCTATTCTTTGGGAAAAAATGTTTCTTCCGTGATTTAAAGATTAACGAAACCATTCATCATCCTTCTAGTTAGTTTTCTCGTAGGTACCGATTTCGATCGTCAATGGAATTGGTATAATCCAACGTTTTTGACAGCGAATCTGTTGTCGTCTTCAGAATGATCTTTAGAAGGAACCAAAAGAAAACGCAAAAAACCCGAAACCACGATAAGCCCATCGCTACACCTCTGATTTCTTTGATTTTTTCAACGTAATTTGTCGATTAAAGTTACACTTACAACAGGTTGCTCAGATCTAAATGGAACACTCTCTGATAATAAACAATTGATTTTCTTTAATAGTATTTGATTTGAATTTGAAAAAGAAAGAGTTCAAGACCAAATGACACCAGCACTTCTAAAAGCATTGGACTCCATACAAGCAAAGTTGATACTGATGTGAGGCTATATGAACACGCTAAATAAATTGGGTAGCCGGTCTAATGGCCTTTGTTTGGCTACTAGAGCAAGTAGGAAAAGGAACACTGTTAAAACAACGATTTCGATGGCAATCTTGTAGATTCTGGTTGTCATACAAAAAAGCTTTTCGATATATTGTTTGAAACTCTAAAAAATAATCGAATAAGGTGTAAGGCGTTTAAGATATCGACTGTTAAAGAAACAGCGACACATCGCAAAAATCTCAAATGAGGTCAATAGTCTCAACAACTAAGATAGAAGGGTATAAAGAATATTAGCGACAGTTAACATGAGTTAATAAGAGGCATCTAAAATGGTAAATAGTATACAGGATATACTCTCTAAATTACTAAAGAAGGGGATTATCTTCCGTCCACATACTAGGTGGATACGCTGTACATTACTAGCCCATCTAGCATAACAACCACGGCCATACTTAGCGAATAACAAAATATTTGTATTTATATTACTAATCCTTTCGCTAGGTGAAAATTATATGTATAAGAACGTTCATTTATACTCTTGTTTATACTTTTACTGCCAATATTCACGCTATACTTTTATCGATTTGACACTCTCTAGCAAGTAAATTATCATTCCTTTTACGTACAATGCGTATGTATACTCCTTTGTAGTATTTATGTACCAACATACACATATTCAAAATAATTAAGAGGATAATATATTTCCCAATACATAATTTCCATACGTACCTTACGCAACACAGAACCGGCAGAATATACATAATGAAACTGAAATCAAGACGAAACTCCGTATTACATTGCTTATATGGGAAATGCAATAGTAATCCTCTTGCTGGGTGAAAATTATGCATACGCGTACGTATGTTTGCAATCCATTTGTTAATCGGTATTTGCTATCCTGCCACATATTTCGAAAGACGACCATGTTTAATAATTTACGGAGGTAATTATCAGTAATTTACAAAATCGGTTACATGTGCCGAGAAGAAATTGGAATTAAGAGAAAAATGATAATGGACCTTGCTCAATTTGAACATTTTATTCTGTCTACAATGTCTTTATATAACATCGAGTAATTAGCCCAAATTTCCTGTTAATTTTAATTGATTTAAGAAAAAAGTACACAAGTCATTACACACGTCTTGAGAAGGAAGAGGTCTTCCATAATAAAATATAATCTGGAAGGCTTTACGAGAACTCTCAAACAAATTCAGTATGTCATAAGATTTCATATTACATTTGAATCAAGGAATTTAGAAACAATTTACATTTCCACTAATTGGCTCTAGTTTTTAAAATAATGTATAACCATTTTTTCCGACAACTGTAACTTTTATATCACCATAAACAAGAGTTTGCCGGCTTTTTCCGACATGTCACAACATGTTTTCACACGCATTGCCATGTATCGCGCTAGTACCGTGGAGGGCTCATGATACATTTTGTTAAAGCCGTACATGAAGAAGGGGAATGCTTTAAATATATTTATAGATCGTTCTCCAAAATAATTTTAGAAAAATTAAAGGCTGGAATTTTTGATGGCCTTCAAATTCGCAACCTCACTAACGACTTCAATTTCCCAAAAACCATGGCTGATGAAGCTTCTGCTTGGTGCTCTATTGTTACTGTGCTTAAGAACTTCTTGGGTAATAATAAGGCAGAACATTAAGAAGAACTCGTACGAAATGTGTTAATGGTTAATTTTAAGACAATGGGTGCTAATATGAGCATTAAATTATAATGATTTGGACAGATTTCCGGAAAACCTCGTTGAATTTAGTGAAGGACAAGGCGAGCGATTCGATCATGGCGTAAAGTTAATGGAGCAAAAATATCGAGGAAAGTGGGATGCATATACGATGGCAGATTATTGGAACCTGTAACATGATCGTGCATTTAAAAGCGTCTCTTCGTTAAATAGCGTTTAAAATTTTAAAAAGTATTATTTGGAGTTTGCTACTATTTCGTTAGACCTATTTGCCTTAAAGAATATCAACATTCTTCCCTATCGAGTCATGTACAATAACTAGGAATAATGTGTAATAGCAGGTTTACGCGGTTAACTTCTAACTCTTCCCGTAACTTATGCAGTAGACAGAAAACAAAACTCCCAGTATAAGTGGGTCAATCGGGTTTAGCTTTTTTTACAGGCTGATTCACAGACCTGGTCCGTTAGAACCTTATGTATGGCTCACTAAAATATGCTATATTCGGGAATATTATACCCTCACCTCTTGCACCTCACCTTACAAAGGGTGTAAGTAGCTACTAATAAGTACTGGTATTAAAACGCAAGGGTAAAAAATAAATTAACCCCACTACTTCATCTGCTATTACAAGTTCTATTGCTCGTTATCGTAGAGCTCTGCTAAGCCTTTCCAAACAGCCAAAGCCATAAAATCTGTGATATGCAGACATTTTTATTTAAGAAAAGAATATAAAAATACCTCGAAATTATATATGTTAAGTTTGTAGTAAAATAGTCCAATTAAATACAGTACAATTCAACAGTACTTGTAATAGTATGACAGAACGTATTTTCCAAGGACTTACATTGTGGATGTTAAGCCCAATATTTCTCAGGAGTATCTTCAGCTTGTTTACTGAGGTAGCCAAAAATACCTTACATATAGCCCTATACATCCTCTGTACTCTTCAAAACTAAAAGGAATAAAGGCCTAACTTAACATTCCTTTCAATATTAGTTTCCGTATAACATAAAAGAGAATTGTGTCGTGTCAGTCTGAAAATTAATACTGAAATATAGGTTTGACCAAAATGCATAATGTTAACTTTTAGAATGCTTGACACAATAAACCGAAATATCAATTTTCTTTGTTATTTATAAATTATTTTGAATTAACTTTCGCTATTGTTTTCGATAAAATGCAAATGGATTACTTTGCGCTTACTCATTACCAGCGTACGTAAAAGAACAATTCAAGTTTCATATAAATTGGAAGTATATATTGATGCATTCATATAACTTCACTGAAAAGCAAAAATTTGAAATATAGCAAGACACTCTTTTCTCTATTCAATTTCATTCCAATTTTTTTAAGAAAAACGCTAAGTTAGCAGCTAGCGATTTCCTCTTAAGCAGAAAACCTTGTGCACAACATGTTTTACGCATAATTCTTTATTAACGATTGCATCGCTGTTTGAATAAAATATTTTCCGGAAATACCTTTCTTGGTTCTGTTTTGTGACATAATTTAAACTCAGAGGGAAACGTAATAATGTATGCGTATGTGATAGGTAGAGACAGTACTTACTATATCTGCAACCTTCGACAAAGTGGACAGATAGAAAAACTTATTTTTTGACTAGAGATATTTTTCGGAAAGAGTCTGTAGAAATTCTATTTCAATCAACAATTAAAGCACCGTAAAGGGGATTTAGAAAGAAAGGACTCAGACCATCGACGTGGAAGGAAGAAAACAGGATTTGGGAAAAGAATTGTTGCAAGGAGTGTTGCAACAACAAAAAACAGGGGATTATCATTTAATTCGATTTTTCATTTCAGTGTATTTGAGAGATTTATAGACTCAATTTCTTTTGTCTTTCAGCAAGCAAAAACAATTTTTTTTGTCGATCAGTATAATTTTAGACTACGCAGGCTGTTAATATAAGTACTTTCAGGAAACATTGTAATAAATTTGCTTTATAAGTTGGTTTTTCCTTGCACTACACTACTACATGAATAAAGGTCATACAATAGGGAGAACAAGGATATATAAACTATTTGAACAGAAATACAAAAGTAAATGGAAATTTAGTAAGAAAGGAAAAACTAACCAAAAAAATATAATGCTACGATAACTTAGCTTCCTCATGGTATTGATGGAATAATTCACGGCAAACGCAACAAAAGGAGAGAAAAAAATTACACTAACACACGGACATGTTTCTGCCCACCCGGCGTCATCAGCGTTGTTTCGAGAGTAATTTTTTATCTCAGAGATAAAAGCTATCTTAGCATTATATTTTTTTGGTTATTGTTTCTAGGCATTTTCTGATGTGTTCAGGAAAATCTAAGCTCATAAATATCTTCGATTCTTTAAGATCTCGTGTTAATAAAAAGAACTTTGAATTCACAGTGTATATTTGTATATTTTCGAGTTATGATCAATTGTATCAACATACATACATCTTCCAAATAAAACATTAGCATATTTGTGCGTCTTTATCCTTTAAGTTTAATTAGTGTTAAACAGATATGCCATAGCAATAGCAACAAACCCATTTGCAAATGTTTTCGTCTAAATTACGTAAAACATTCCAGTTCGTTATTGTCACTAAAACACATGAGAAACTAATTAGTGCGTACATTTAACATTAGCGAGTCTATTAATTCAAACGAAGAAGAATAGCCGTAAAGTGTCTACCAATCGCGTCATAATAGTGATACGCAATCAGTTACTCTTCGTATCAATAACTATTATAGTTGCTAGTACCGTATTCAAACATTTACAAATATGTAAAGTAATACTCGCTCATATTTAATAATAATACCTAAACGGAAAGGTATTCGAGATTTATCGCAAAACAAAATGCGCAATCAGACCTGTATTTTTGTAAATTAAAATAAAGGACGTAAGTGAAAAGCTTTATGACATACAATTGAGATCAAAATTTTATATTAACCGTACATTAAAGACGACATGGCGTAAGTGTATCGATCTCGAAGGCTACCACTGCATGCTCTTTCATCCCTTTAGTGTTAAACCGCTATTACGAATTAGGCAAGGTCGCGTCTTCTACAGGACCTCCCACACCAGCTGAAGATGCTAATAAACTTTCACTCCTGCCTCTAATAGTTCCTATAAATATCTGAGGAGGCAATTCTTCAGCATTAGCTCAAGTGAAGACATCCACTTCGGGTGAAACAAGTATTCTAGTGTGTGATCGCATATTCAATTAAAGATGAGATTTTTCGTGGTAAGTGTTTCTGTGTTCGCTCGCGTCGCAAATTGTACGCATGGGTACAGTAACGTACACAGAAGCAAGCACGCAAATTATTGAAGCGGAAATCGGATATTTACTATTTTCGTGCTTTTTCAGGCCTGCGCTGCTTTGGTCGTCTGTCTAGTTTCGCAGAGTGAAGCTGGAGCTGTTACTAAGAGAGACGGTAAATATTATCGATTTCGGGCAATTTTTCTGAATTAAAATGTAATATTTTAATTTTATTACCGTTTCTTCAAATTTTCTTTAATTTTCACAAAGAAATCAATATTAAATGCACATACGCCAATTTAATAAATCAATAAATTATCAAATTTAATGTGGCAATATTTTAACAAAGCTTTCAGAATTTAGTAATTCTCGATTTATGGCAGATAAAATTAATTGATTTCCTATAAGTATAATGGACAATAATTAATAAGTCCTACTCGATCTCAAACTTATTTTCAGTTTGCTTTCAATTGTTTTAAATTAAGTAGACTTGGAGTTGAGAAAATAGTATTTTCGTACCAGATAAAGTACCTTTTCCGTTTATAATATGCGAAAGTGTTACTAAGAAAAGTACTTCGATAAAATCTATTGTTTGTCAATTTAGTTTCAGGTAATTTAATCTCTTTGTTCACACTACGTATTATTACGTATACTGCCAGCGTATTATTAAGAAAAGTTAGCGAGAACGAGAAGCTATGGAGTTATGTGTAGTTTAGAAAATTCCCCATAATGCCATAGCTTTTCATCTCGAGCAAAGCTTTACACTAACCTATTTCACAAAATTTTTTGACCATTATATTTATATGAAAGAAATTAAATAAGTTACTTAAAGGATTGAATAATCTTTTTGGTTACTTATCTCTTAAAGTGAACCTTTATAACAGAACACTTCTATTAATGCCTTCATGTTCATTAAATGCGGAGGCCACCATATCTGCTTAATCCAATCAAGATTCTCCAAAGTAAAACATTGATTTGTTTCCTCATTCATAATTTTTAGAAAATCTCCAAATTAATAGCTACGTTGAACAACTATTTTATGTTTACATAAAACCAATACCCATTTCTTTCCCAGCACCAATAGTCGGGTACCCATCCGGTGGACCATCAAACAGTTACTTGCCCCCTTCAGGCGGAGGAGGTGCTCCATCTGGCAGCTACGGTGCTCCGTCATTCGGAGGAAGCGGCAGCGGCGGATTCGGTGGAAGCGGTTTCGGTGGTAGTGGTTTCGGAGGAAGCGGTGGAATCAGCGGTGGAATCGGCGGCGGAGTACCATCCCAAAGCTATGGCACACCTTCTAGCACCTACGGGGCTCCATCTGGTGGCTTTGGAGGATCAGGCGGGTTCGGAGGCCAAGGATTTGGTGGAAATGGCGGAGGTTTCGGAGGATCGAAACCATCCGGCAGTTATTTGCCACCCTCTACTAGTTATGGAGTACCAGCAGGCCCATCTCGTCCAGGCGGTTTCGGCAAAGGTTCATCCATAGGAGGCGGCGGTTTCGGTGGAATCTCTCAGAGCTACGGGGCACCATTCGGAGGGTCCGGCGGCAATGGATTTGGGGGTGTTAACGGCGGATTCGGCAGACCTTCTTCGACATATGGTGCTCCGTCTTCAGGCGGTTCCGGAAAATACGGTGGCGGACCATCTTCCACATATGGAGCTCCTTCCATAGGTGGAGGTTTTAGTGGTTCAAGCAGCTTTGGTAGTTCAAGCGGGTTCGGTGGAAAACCATCCTCTACCTATGGAGCTCCATCTGTTGGCGGATACGGAGGACAAGGATTCGGAGGTAGCTCTGGTGGATTCGGCGGTGCTGGAGGATTCGGCGGATCCGGTGGATTCGGAGGAAAGCCATCATCAACCTACGGTGCTCCGTCTTTCGGCGGCTCTGGTAGCTTCGGCGGTTCATCATCACAGACCTACAGCGCCCCATCAGGTGGTTTTGGTGGATTCGGTAACGGAGGATCTTCCGGCGGATTTGGAGGAAAACCATCTCAATCCTATGGTGCTCCTTCAAGCGGTGGCCAGCAATATGCCAGCAACGGAGGTTATTCCTATTAAGCGGAACGTACCTAAACATCGCCGATTATGAAGTATGACATTGCCTGTAAATACAACCTGACGAAATAGTATTATTTATTTATTTTAATGAGAATATGTGTAAAGTGTATGTATTATTTGTACTCTCTGTGAATAAAATTTTTATAATAAATTATACGATGTATTTTCCTCAATAAAAGTAAGCATATAAGAGATCCCTATACTGACAATATATTAATATTATATTAAATAAGTATAAGCGTAAATTTTTAATGCGTTAGAAAACGGATTTAAACACAGAAAAGCAGATATGTCCCCCAGTATAGTCAATATAAAAATCTTTCGTATATCTAACCTATTTTTAACCAACTATAGCGATGTCTTTACTTTCTCAAACATCTACACGAAAATACCATAATATACATATTTAAATTTGGAACTAATTTCACTTGAATATAAAGAATAGAAATCAAACTAGGCTACGAAAAAAGTGTGCTATTTGATGAATTACTTAGACTACAATCTCTTTCCACGCAAACGAGAACCAATTCCGCAACAATTGGCCAGCGCGCATTAAAAAAACGAAATGTTTAAGAGTGTGCCTTCGAATAACTTTCACGCAAATATATGCTACAGATTTAACACTAATATATTGCAAATTTTGCTTGTACATATATGTATTAATAATTCGTAAGTGTTATTGCGTATTGCTCTTCTTAAATCGCAAACCAGTTATATTGCCATAATAAGTTGTTGCATTGGCGTCTTGTGAAACGTCTCTTCTCTAGTTAGCTACGTGCTTTTAGTGTGTGAAAATATTCTTAAACTGAATAGAAGAAGTACTTTCACATAATAAAAATTATGTACGTATACACTTAAATAATTGCAGAATACCATATATCTTGAGGACTTGTGCAATTTGCACCAATTGTGAGTTCATTTAATTATGTACAGTTTCACAGTATTTATTCACAGCAGGGGTAATTATTCGATGGTTTTGAACGATGACCGATACATCTTGAAAGTAATTTACTGCGTGTCTTCTGTACCAAGTGAAATTTTTAATGGGTATTACAAGAAAGTAGGTCAAGGTTATTATGATGTTTTTCGGCAGAATTAAACTGCAACTCTTATTTTGGCTAATTAGATTTAATGGAACATGGAATGTATGTATTTTCATTTAGACGGTAATCATTCGTTTCTAAAGTTAGTTAATAATCAAATTAATTTGATAGATCGAATTCGGCAAGAACCAAATGCGTTCTTATCCATATACGTAAAAGATAGTAAAGTATATGTAAATAGTGAAAGTGTTGCTGTAAAATGAGAAAACTCTCATTATTAAACATTTATATACTTATTTTTTAATGTTATACACCTGTTTAGCTTTCTGTGAATGCCATCAATGCCAAATTCTTTTCAAGAACATGGTCGGCTGTATTGTATACTTGTTTATCTGTAAAGATTCCTTTGTTATTTATATATACTTTCGTAACTATTCTTGTATGTGGATATGCGTCGCTTATATTTGACTAGAAAATTGGATTATGGGCAAGCATAAGGTGAAATAAAGTGTCGAGCGGTTGGGGTGGCCCTGCTTCAGAATAACAGGGTCAAGGGCTCCATCTTTGCTCGGAGTTCGGAACCCGGACGGCGCTGGTCTTGGCGTTATTCAAAGTAATTTTTCACAATTTTTCGGTTCAGCATCTAATAATCTTCGTTAATTCAAGACATGTATATGAGTAACAGATCGGAGCAAACCATACATACAAACCGCATGAAACCGCACATACCATTTATAATAGGTAAATTGTTTAAAATAATCCAATTTTCTATGAAAATTATTATAAAAGTGTATACAATAGAGTATCTGCGTATTTCCCAGCAATCCACAATAAACCCTTTGGAAAGGTTCACCTTTCAAGTAAAGAGAATTTTCTTTAAATCCTCCTGAGGACGTCTCAGCGCAATACAAGGCTTCAGTTACACGCTTTTGAGTAAGATCGGACTCGGAGAATCGATTCCCGCCACCCTCATTTACCTATCTCGTTTAGTTCTCGAATGACATCCCGAAAAAGGCTAAAGATAGGGATTAAAGTTTCCCAACGTTCTAAAACCTTACCGTAAGAGACATAATTTCAAAACTTTTAAATTAACATATTTATCAATATTAATTTGGTTAGAGCAAGATTTTGCTTTCTTATAATCGATTCTATTTTATTCCAATTTTAAATGCTAAGGACCACTGATTATGGATATAAAAGCATTGTCGCAGTACTAGTAAATTTGATTTATAGTCTTTTAATGTACAATTACACCAAACAACACAATGAAAGTCGTCCGTAACTGCAATCTAAAGAGTTACTCAGAGTCATTTAATTATATACTCATATTCATTGTCTTGTCTAGTAGGAAGCTTTATTTAACAATATTTGTCATCTTCGTAGCGCACAAATTATTTTCTTTCTGCTTTCTTCTTTCCCTACGTTATAAAGCTGAAGGCACTCACTTAGATTGTGTACCGTTTAAATTATACTTGAAAGAAATGTTTTACCGTTTCCTTCTTCCGTACTTTATGTGGGTACCTAAATGATTTATGTAATTCACGCTTAATATTTCATCTGTAATTTATTAACCTCGTAACTTTTATCTTTGGTAAAAATGATTTTAGCACGATATCGATATGCAATGAACACATCAGAAAAATGTATGAAAACAATGCTAAAATAGCTTCCTCGTGGTATTGATGGGATCATTTACGACGAAGCAATACAAGGAGAGAAAAAACAGACTACCCGCGGACATGTTTCCGACTTACCCGGCTTCATCGGTCAGTGTAGTTCAGAAAACTGTTCAACATTTACATTCTTATTTTAATACAATTTATTTATTTTAGTAATTACTTTAAAAAAATCTCATCAAACGGCGTTTTTGTATTTACTTCGTAGTTGATATATTCTCTAAGTATGCTGATCTTATTTAAGAAACTGATGCAAGCAAGTAAATAGAATATCTTTAAGCTTTGAGGGAAATTAGTTGGCCCTAGAGGCCTCCAGCGTCAGTAACGAAATGGGTTCTTAAATTAGAAACGTATTTGCAAGTTGCTTTGAGTAGTAGCTCTTCTTTCTATAACCGTAAATAACTTTTTTACCTTTTCCAACATCCTGCTAAACACACTAATTTGGACGCGGTTCCAGCCTGGAGCCCTAAGTAGAATATAGTGGTCCTTCGAGAATAGTTATAATAAACTACACCAAACTACCGCACTCTTCTTTAAACTAGGACTACTGATTCAATATATTATTCAATATTGTAAATATTATTTGTGGTTTATTAATGAAGAAACGGGAACTATAAAGAGCAGAAACAATCAGAATATGTTAACCCAACTCGCTAAAATACAAGAAACATCTCAGGGCGAAGATGAAGGAAAGAAGCCACAGGGGTATTATAAAATAGTTGCAGAAGCTCCTCCTTGAGCATACTAGTTGATTTCCCATTTCAAGTAATAGTGAAATTTTGCAATTCAAATAGGCTGTCGGATAGAATAGAATAACGCGGCTGTTTCTGTACTAATTTTATGTTAATTCAATTAGTCTGCTTCTCAGCACTTCAGTCTTTGCTTTTACGCCAAATGCGTTTGCTGTGGAGGCATTACTGTTTCATCTCTGCGAAATGTTTACACTGAAAATGTGTTTCTGTAGAACGCATGAACTGAGAAAAGCATATTTTATTTAAAGTGTTTTTATTTATGCAAGAGATACGCCAGTCGAAAGATATACGTACAAATAAAAACACTTATTTATTTCTATTCTCCGCAGTAGTTCATTTTTAATATTCTGTGTTGTTCATGGTTTATTCAATGAGTATGGTGATTTGTGCCATATCTTCGTTTTATTTCAAAATTAGCCTTGTTTTATTATAGAGAAAGTTGCAGAGAAAGCAAATAGAACAAAGCAATAGCCGGAGAAGGATCTCCACATGGGAGTCCACAAAATTTTCAGACAGAAGTCAAAACAGAATTTCTTAGTTAGAAGTTATATGCACATAACGCAGAGATATAATTGACTAAATTAGAACACAAAATATTTACTTTAGTTATAGAGATGGTGCTAATTTTCAATTAAATTTTAATAGGAGTAACTACTAACAGCTTACGAGCAAGGATTTAATAATACAGCTCGTACGCCACCATATAGTACTGAGACCTTGCATCGCACTAAGGTAATTATTTAATTTAAGGAATTGATCTTGATGTCAGCAGTAATTACGAGTTAATAATCGCAAGATATTGAATACATTTGTAGAGGTATTATGGCAGATTGCTTTGAATAACGTGTATAGCGAAACAGCAATTATGGCTTCGGCTAATCAGCATTGGTATTTGCATTACACAAAAATATTCGTTATTATTGGAGTGATTACATGATATATCGCAACCTTGCACCATAAAACCTCTTAAATCATTCATCTTCATTCACTTTCCCTCCTGGACATGCATAAATATATACCAAAAAGAGCGGTGTATTACTAATCGATTTGAATGCGAGAGTATTGCATTGGACGCTAGATATCATGGTTGGAAGATGTGTAAGTGGGTTTCATACGTAAGATGTAGTTTGTAGCTTATAATTTACTTTTAGGTGCGCGTTTACCTAATTGCAATCATACTGTGTTTAGACCAATTCCTGTTCACTACAATAAAAGATGGTAAGAGAATAATAGAGATATAATACAAGGATTTAACTTTATCAATTCTTCATAGTCGAGGGACAATTTCATGGATATTTATATCAAGTGCCATCTAAACAACTAACGACTTCTGAGAAGCTGGATGAAGTTATCACAACTGTCGAACCTAGCAGTGAAACAAGTAGTATAACAGCTAAGAACGAAAGTACGACCCCAAAAGCTACTGGTCCAGAAATTAAAACTGCCGGCCACCAAGGTTACGTATATGGAAAACCAAAACTGCCATTAGAAATTGAAAAAAATGCAACCATTGTGAGTAAAACGATACAAAAATAATGTTTTGATTATATACTGTTGTAATATAGTAGTTATAGAAAAAAATGTTGTAGTTACATGTACTTCATACAAATTTTACAAATGAAATATATTTTCTTGAAGTATAATTAAAATTTTTATAAATTATCCAACGAATTAGAATATTTAGTCCATTAACTGAATTATTCTAATGAGGAATCCGGACTGAAGCGGACTACGTCATTTCTCCTATCTGTAGCATTTAAAATTAGCATATTAACCCCGTTACAGAAAAATTAATATTAATAAGCTTGTTTCCGTGCACATCTATATAATCCAGCCAGTGTCAAGACCACCTTAAGCAAATGAATGCAAAGCACGTTCTTATCTAATCTTGTTGTATATATTAAAATAGTGAAGCAGTTTGCATCCGTATCTATAACGTATTCTTGAATAGTAGGCGTAGAGGTTGCGCTTCGTTGAAAAGGAATCATCAGAAAATATACAAATAATCAGACCAACCTTTAACAAGCAGTTGCAAAAGTGTATCTTGAATATTGCTATGTTGCGTGATCTGATGTTCTCGTTTTTATTGGTTATTGAAATTATCAGATCTTGGAGTGAAGGACATTTTTTTATGAAATTAAGAATTACCTTGTGTTTATGCGAAATATCCTATATATATATATATATGGTATATATATACACTATATACAATAAGCGAAGTTATTGATATAAAGAACCCATTTATTAATGACTACATAACGTTTGTTTCGTTCCTCACAAGCTAAGTTAATAATCGAGTATTCATTATCTTGATAAACAAGCTTCAGTTTCATAAACATGATTCATTGTTGTAACAGAATTGCGAATGGTTGTAAAATCAAGGACAACATTTTCATTAATCTCGTTCATGTCTTTTTAATTATCTAACAAAAAATGTCTAAAAAACCTATATATCCTATATCTTGAAAACAAAAGGTTTAGGCACGTATTAGACCTATTCTTATTATTTTATGGTCCTCTGTCGCATGGGTTTACGCATTGTTATTGTCACCCAGTATTTTGTTATGTTGCTAACTCCATTTCTTTTTTTCTTTGCACAAAGTTTACCTCTCGACCGTTTATTATTATATTCATGAATAATAAAACCCCGTCTACTGTGCTTATCTACTCTCAAGTGAACTTTGTAGGGACACTAGTTCATGATACTAAAGAAAGCTCTTCTTTAATAATTAATGGGAGTTGGTATATAATCCTTTTAGTCGAGTATTTCCACATCTGCGCCATAGATTCTTAAATTGATCTGTCAAAATTTCCATAAAAAATTAGGATTCTCAAGGTTGGTGTGCCTTAAATCTAGAATATTTAATGCATCGATGGGGATGCAGGGTCAACTAACAAAGTTTTATGAAATATTTCCATTACTTTGAAAGGTGGCTTTTGCTAGGAACTTACACATAATATTTGTAGCTACTTTGCTGAATTGCCATAAGGAAGGAAGACGGGTAAGGTAAATAAATGATAGGTCAACAAAAGTATATATCATTTAATATTTATTTTCATCTTCATTTAGTACTGACAACAAAGTATAATATATATCATTATATCTTTCTCTAGGTACTAAGGGTACATTTTTTTTCGGTATGTAAATACGCAGAACACCCGGTATACAGCAAGGCTACCGTATTTATATGATATGTATGGATTTTCGACAGTCCCATCGACTTCATCGTCTTCACTCAAACGCATTCAACATATACATAGATATTTTCATTTAGTTACATATATTTAAGCGATCACATTTGATTGAAACGTAACGAAAAACGAAACACGTACGGGAACAGGACAGTCATTTAAGAAGACGTTTAAAATCTATATATCTTCAACGTAGAACATAAAATATATTCAAGAATGAAAATATTATTTAATAACATCGTATTTTTTTTTTCGATTAATATACGCACAACATCTAGAGTAAGGTGTTACTTTATTAATACTAATACGTTTAACCGTCAGAAGACTTTATAGGTAAGGTAGTTACGTAGCTTTTGTGCGTAACCCTACAAAAATATTACGTCGCTAGAAAAAGGAACATTTAAAAACATCGTGAAAAGTTTAACTCTCTCTTAAAATACATTTATTTACTATATACATCATTAGACTACGCTACGCCGCGAACAAATTTTAAACAATAGGTAGTTTCGCATAAAAAAGAAAAACGATTGATCTATTCGAATAGGAATGGAAACGATACCTCGAATGGTACGTGCACGTAATGGTTTAAGGAATGCTAGGTATGTAATTGCCTACAAAACTAAATACAAGTACTTATATTGTCTTTTATTATTGTTTACTACGTTTATGGTTTATAAATACTTTCTTAATCAGTTTACCGAGCGGATCTAAAAATAAATTTTATATGACAAATGATTGTATTGATCTATCATGATTTCGTAGCGTAACTGGTCAAATCAAGAGAAACATAAACGTAGTAACGTATTACTGTACACTGTTATTTAAATAAACATAGTGTATTGTTATTACAATACACTGCACAATATTTCTTATAAAAAAGTGTACACAACCACAGAATGAATCAATAATAACTAAATTCCTTTTTTATATAAATAAACGATATTATGTTGCAGGTTCAAGTAATATGAACATGTTACAAAATTTCGCATTATACAGAGCATAATGGTACCATAAGTTAAAAGTTGCCGTCCACTTTTTTGCGTTATCTAGAAAGAAGGCAACATTTCATTCATTTCAAAACTTTCTCGGCTATGGGTTACTTTCTTTTTAATTTGACCTCATGTTTATTAATTTTGCGAGTTTAGTTTGGGTTTTAAGGTCTTATATATAGGCAAAGAAAACACGAACCTTTTTCCTTTGGTTTTACCTTCTTTAGTTACGTTTCATCGCGCGTATTGTCGACGTCTTCAGGCATTCTATAAAAATATTCATTAGCAAATAGCATTATGTTTAATTTATTTTTATTTTTTTTTTTTTTTGCAAATTACCTTTCAGTTTCTCTCTGCTCTTATATGTAATCAGCTTAATTTTCTATCTTTCTCTCCCACTCCCCTCCACTTTCATTTGAAATGTTTTTTTTTTCTAAGTGGCAAACTTTACTTTCTCTGCGTAATTGTTGAATAAGGTCCGTGTTTTCTCTATCTATATATTAGATCTTAAAACCCGCAAATAGAATGAATTATATGTTTTTGTTAAAATATAGTGAAATGAAATAATTTCATTTTTAAAATTCCAATTACCAATAGTTCACTTGAATTGCCTTGTTAAATTTTTAATAGTCACCTGAATATTCTAATGTTTGATTAATTAGTTCGATGGTCTAAGTTAGTTTGTGTACTGTGTGTATGTCGCGTCGTAAAAAGCAAAAAATATTATTGTACAGGCCAAGTAGTTTGGAAACGAATGCAATGCTTGAACGCATTTACGTACATATGTTAATATTGAGAAGTAAATTGGCCATTGGCTACCCTCTACTATTTTTTATAATGTACATACAGGAGTTTAAAAGATAATATTTATTATTATCGTATAAACTATAAGCCACATGTATACGATAAATATGTCTTCACATAACACAGATTTAATTAAAGTAAATTATTAACATTGCTTTTAACATATTTATAAAATTATCTATCCATCAGCTTGTGACGCTTCAACAATCCCCTAATTTTTTTTTTAATACTGACTATATTATATATACACATATATTATATATTAGGATAACACGTTTGTATTTTTTTGTAATTTTTTTTTAAATATAAGGAGCAACAATGATATGCATTGAAGTTGCAGAGTAGGACTCAATTCCATGATATGTAGAAGTTTTCGATGTAAAATTGGGAAACCGTTCGTTGAATTCAGAACCGAAATAGAATATAGAGAGACTTTTTAATATGTATGTATATCTTAGATATCGTATCGATCATTCCCTTTGTCTTGATGAGCCGCTAACTACTGGTAATAGTTTGTTCTAAAGCTGGGTAACATTCGTTTAATAGGACGACTGCTGACTGGGTAAGTTCTCACGACATGTTAGTCTAATCAGAGCGTTGTTTGTATTTCATTAGGATTCGCAATGCTTCTTACACCTATCGCCCCGACTACAGCGCCACCTCCTCCACTAGTCGTAACAGATCCAATCGAACTTCTTAACTTTTCAACTTCCGAAGTCGGAATATCATCATCGGCTTCTAACGCAGGATTTATCCTTCCGTTTCTTTCGTCTTTGCCGACCAACGTTGTACCGTACAATTTTCCCATTCCTCCAGATGCCATGACGGACATTTGTTCGCCATCTTCGGCCGGTTCTCCTACTCTTTGGATATCCTCCGGAATATTAACGACGCAATTGAATATATCGTAGCCAGGTGCTAATTTGCCTTTCTCGAATAGCCATTTCGACCACCATGAAATGAAAATTAATGTTACCAAGGATATTATCATAGCTAAGGTCCTAAACGGGAATAGCTGTCTTTGGCCTTCTTCATCCCAGCCAGGGAATTTGATAAGCGGTTGCAAATTAAGTTGCGGTTCTCCTCCAGATAATCTTACTAGGAATGCTATTATGTACGCCGCCAAACTGCCATAGGTGTTACAGTGCTCTTTGAAATGAACTACCATGAGCAGTTGCGGAAACAGGATGACGTATACCAAGTCGGAACACATTGACCTGTAAGCGTAGTTAATTACTTGTTTTTGCTTTTGGCAACAACAACAGTAGAATAGGGTACACAAGTATGAAAAATATTTAATGCCAAAGGAGCATTCGTTTCAGTTTTTGAGGCTTAACTTCATCCCATATTTATGCGCGAATTTCGTAACACCCTGTATCTGTTATCTGTTTAATCCTAGTGTATAGATTGCAGACTAAACAAACGTGTATTGCAATACGCTAGTTAATTAACTAATTAAAAAAGATAAAACTAATTAGCTAAACTTTCAACATTCAAATTAATTTTGACTTATTAATTAGGTCAAATACTGCCTTCTCACTCATACAAAATTATTTAAAAATTATCCTAAAGATATAGTACAGTATAGTGATTTTATAGAAAAAAACGTATTGTGGTACCAAAACAAAATAAGTGATACAAACTTTATCCAAAATGTTGGAGGGAATATTAATATTACCTAGACGTATAAAGTAACTTCAACTTACCACAACCCGTATATCGACGGTATCGTTAAAGCCATTATTGTCGCTAACACTCCAACGATCAGTATCGACACCCGCATCACCCAAATTATTTCCATTTCAGACGCTCTCTGGCGAAATATCAGCTTGTAAACGTTACGAGCGAACATGGAGCTGGCGGATAGGACGCTGGAATCTGCCGACGACATTACGGCCGCCGAAACAGCGCCCAATCCGAAGAAAGAGACGAAGTCCGGCGTCAAATATTGAAGGACCATTGGTAAAATCATGCTCGTCTCTTCCGGCGTTGAAGGATTTCCGTGAGCGTAACCGGTCTCGTTCCAGGCTGTAAAGTTTTTATGACTTCCTAACGTTTTACGGTTATCTATGTTAGTGAAAGGGATAGTAATTTCTGCGTACCGGAGAGTCAAAACGGTGGCTTCATCATTAGAATTTTTTGCAGAAGGCAAATATAATAAAAATTGTACGTGAAAATTTTGTTTCGTACTTTCTCCTGCAGAAGGAACGTTAGCAAATGATTTCGATATACAAGATTGAAGTAATAGAATGAAGGTACAAGAGAACTAGACAAAAATTATAAATTTGAACCAGGAATAGGATTACTATTCCTGCGCGATAGATCATGAAACAAGAACGCGATTCTGTGATAATTTATTCTAAATATGTAATTCAATGGTTCATTAACTAATTGCTACGTTCACTTAAGACCACCAGATAAGACAGGTCAATATACAATGAATTTAAGAATATAAAACATGAAGTCTTTAATGATTGCCGCATTGTACCGATTCAATCAATCGCTCGCATCAATTTCGGATGATTCAATGTCCACTCAAACTGGCTTTACTCTATAATATTTGTCGCATAAACTCTTGATACCTGTCAATGTCTACACGAACTACAATTATCAGAATGACTATTTGACAGCGATACTATCTATTCGCTATTTATTAATTCATGCAAATCACACTAACCTGTAGATTTCGCAATCGCTCCGATCAATACCGAAGGTATAGCCATCAGTACACATCCCACGGCGGCCACGTACGACAAAATCTGAGCCCTCGTCGCGGATTTACTCGAGAGCACCCTCTGAAAATATACCTGCCACGGTATACCGCCGAATACCAGTAATAGTCCACAATCCAAATAATAGAAGTACTCTGAAGGTTTCACCTCACCAATCCAGTCCACGTCCATCGAGGACAACGGCTGGACATGTTCGTTCATCCATGCGAAAGGTATGCACATCCAGAGACCGATGAAAATGCAAAACAGTTGAACGACGTCGGTATACGCGACCGAGTACAGGCCTCCGAATAGTGTATAGAATACGGCTATGCACGAGCTGAATATCACGCTCGTCTTGTGATCCATATCTATAATGACACTTAAGGTAGCACCTAGGGCCGCTAGGATTCCAGCCGCCCAGAATACTTCCCCGCACAGAGCGGGTAAGAATAGCAAACCACCCATTCTACCCCCGAACGAATCCTGTAGGGGATCTAACATTGTGATGTAACCCTGTTGACGCATTTTATTCGCGAAAAATATTCCTCCAAATACCAAGCTGAGGGAATACCCGAACGGTGCTTGACACCAAACTAATCCACTTGTGTAAATTATCTCGGCGGTTCCGTTAATGTAGCCTCCGCCTACCCATGTTGCTGTAATTATATAAAAAGACAAAATATTGTA
This sequence comes from Marronus borbonicus, assembly GCA_902655005.2. Lineage (NCBI taxonomy): Eukaryota > Metazoa > Arthropoda > Insecta > Coleoptera > Scarabaeidae > Marronus > Marronus borbonicus. The sequence continues at coordinate 773,404 of LR737393.1, read as the reverse complement.
CATTTGCATAAAGATTTATATCTTCAGAAAATAGCCGTCAGGGTAATAAAAAGAGATGACATCACTGATGCACATGTTTAAGTACGTCAAACCTACTTCATCCAATTTATCTCAATCGCAACTTTGTAATTGTTAACCTCTGTTTAAAATTCGTTGCATGACAAAACTCGTTTCTAATATTAAACTTCTTAAGTTAATTTACAATCTACGCGAAAAACGATATTTCTGCAATGGTGTTAAAAGCAAATGCATGCCGAAATATTTAAATAAAATTCATTTTGTTCGAAAACAAAGAATGTTCTATTATTAATTTTAGAAAAGTATTGAATTTGCCAGCTGTTGTAATTCAATAGCTTTTAGATTAGAAAATTAATTCCCAGAGAAAACGAAATGTTATCTTTTTATTCCATTGCATGGCAATTACAAGTCTTTCTACGTAATTAAATTTTCCGAACGATCAAAATGTTGGACAGTAAAAGCGAGTAGACTTTTTTCTTTATTTCCTTTCCTCGACATGCTTTGCTGTAACATGAATTTTTAATACAAAGGTATCTGTCGATACGAAATATTTTTCACGTTTTGTAAATACTGTCTCTACACAAAGAAAACTGACATATATTGAAACATAACTGCGTTTCAAAGTACAAAGTACTCTTTTTGAAAAAAAAAATAATCAAACCGTCCGAGAATAACGGGAAATTATATCCTGTTAAGCGAAAAGCTCGAGTCGTATCTGTAAATTCAATAACCGCTGACAGCAAATTGAATTGCGTATGAAAAGTGTTGCAAGCATGCACAACAGAGAAATGAAGCGGCTTTTCAAATAAGAGTTATTTCCGAAAATCTACCCTGTCTGCATACGCTTTCTCTGTTTTGGCTTAGCAGTTGTAAAACAAGCTGTCAGTGAATAAAACAGTGTCGTAACAACTTGTTGGCAGGTTTGGCTTCGAGGTTAATAAAATTTAAATCCTATAATCTGAAATTTTTTAAATATTTGTTTCTTACCATTAAAAGGTATTCATATTATTCGTAAATTTGCTTTTTATTACGTACTACCATTGACATTTTAACAATCACCAAAATGTTATTCTTTCCACATTGATTGATATATCAATTTTATCTGATGAATCTGATGAATGTAGAGACGTATTGTATCCATTAAAAGCATTATTAACATCGGAATGCCTATTATAGCATTACATTAATTTGGAAGGTTTAGGATGTGAAGAAATCGAACTGAAAACCGGTTATTCATCCGTTCCATCAAGATCGGTGTTGGCTGGACTTATAATATTCTGCCAACTCCCCCAGTACCTAGATAATACGAAATAAAATGAGTTGCGTCCACTAAAGAAGAACTTATCGCCACCAGAGGGATTTGGTGTTGAACGAATGGATATACTGAGCACACTATACTTGATGCAAATTACAGCTTTCGATGTAATTTGCATCCCGACATTCTTCAGTCAGAGAGAGTATTCGCTGTATGCTGTTTCTTCAGCAATTTCGTGTAGTTTCCTCTGCAATAACACCCTTAAAAATAGATCGTAATATGGCTCAATGCTTAACAGCAACGCATGAAAATAAATTTGTCCCAAATTCTCTGGTGCAATTACCGCCCTCTGTGGCACAGGAACTTTCTTAAGTCTCTTCTGTATATATTTTTCTCAACGAACTACAATAAGCGATATTTCCTTTAGATAAATGCCTAAACCACAGAGAAGCAGCAAGCCATAAAACATCCTCTAAAATATCACGTGGTTCTCCGTTGGTCTTGAATATTCTAAGTATACGTAAGTAATCGAATTCAATGTCGCGTAAAGAATCTGTTAACTCAGTGGCAGTGGTTTGCGTAACTGGATACTTACATCCCGAATTCCATTACGTTTTTTATGATTTCGACCGATTTTGAGCGTCCGGCCGCATTGTATAACTTAATGAAGTGCTCCATATTGGACGTTGAATTACTAACTTGCGCGAAGGTGTTGGATATTGCAAATTGGTTGAACCGGAACCAATCGACCAACGTGTGTTATTATCACTCATCGACTAGAAAAAGGTAATAAAGTCGGCGAAAAGGAGCCAGGAGCTGAAGGATAACTAATGAGATGGATGCAAGATCGCCACCTTCGCCTAATGAAGCTAAGAGACCACGCCGAGAGCAACGTTGTGAATGAACGATGGAGTGGAGAAACATATTCGATATTCAGTATTCTGTTGAAAACGGCGTGCACCGAGCCGTGGGAGTTATGATATGGGGCGCTATGGCACATAGGAGTAGGTCTCAGATGGTGTTCATCCGAAACACCATGAACATCCAGCGTTACGTCGATGAGGTAGTCGAACCCTATATTCTTCCATATCTTCAGCAGCTCGAAAACCCACTTCTCCAGCAGGATAACGCCCATCTCCACATAACGAGAACTTCGCTAATCCGGTTCGAAAAGGCCCATCTCAATATCTTGCCATGGCCACACCGATCTCCTGACCTCTCGTCAATTGAAAGCACGTGGAACGTTAAACAAAGGAAACTGGGGAATTTAGAGAATCCTCTACAAACACTGGAAGCTCTTCGAGATGAATAGTGGAATGCCCCAAGAGACAAGAGACAAGAGACTACCTACTGGAATCAATATCACGAAGAGTAAAAAAGTCTGAAACTAATAGAGCAGCCCAGCACATTGTTATTAATGAAATTAAGTAGCTAATCTCTTGTTCTTTTTATTTGATATTTAATATATGAAATATGAATTACCTTTAAATAGTTATACGTGTGTGGCAAGTTTGATTAAAGATTCGCGCCCCTTGTTGGTGGTTCCATGTCACGTGGTATATAAGCAATCCAGCCGTAGCTATATGTAACTGCAAATTTTCTACAAACTAATAGAGCTGACATCCATTTCAAATCTAGAGTATAATCCAGTTTCCTGTAGCACCTATAAAACATCGCTTTCGTCCAAGCCAGATATAGGATTTTCTACTCAAGTTTTACTCCTTTTATAGATATTTCCAAATCGTCAAATATTTTTGTAAAAAAATAGGTTTTCTACTAATTACGGAACGACTGAAATATTTTACAACAGCTTTTGGAGTAGTGGTGATACTTCTTGGCATAATAGATGAGCTTGCAGCAGTTTTCATTTTCTTCTTGTTTATAAATAGGTTTGATACACCTCAATTGTTTCCTTTCCATATATTCTTTTAAAATTTGATGCTGAATTATTAAAACCACTTATTTGATAATCTTACATTTACGGCTCCCATTTTATATGGTCATATTAAAGATGACAAGGCAGGTGAAATTATTACTTTTCTACAGCGACTAGTTTTGTCAACTCTCGGTGAAACCAGTAGGCAACACGAACCCATTCTCATGAAACGAATAGACACGAGTCGGTCTAGTCGCTGCAAAAAAGTAATAATTTCACCTGCCTTCGTCATCTCTATGTCATATACAAGAAGTAATGCAAAGTTGCGAAATCTTCCTTCGCTGTTTTGGTGATCATTCGAAAACCGTTCAACGAAATTTAAATATTTTTGTTGCAAGTGTTTATATTTGTTACTTTAATTTAATTTTTTATATTAAAAACAGCAGGGAATGGTATAGAGTAAGAAAGGACAATTTAAGTGATCAATATTGCTATAATCCCATAGGTCACACTATAAATGGCAGGAAAGACGTTTTACAAAAAGCCATTGAATACTTGATCAAATTTTAATAACCGTATATGTGTCGCGCCACAATTTTCTGCTTTTAATAAGAAAATTAACAAATAAATATGACACCTTACAGTAGATTCGGCGAACAGATGCAGTAGCAACAATGATTAACCGCTGCGTTATCAATTCTTCATAGTTTATCATTAGTTGATCGCCGAGTTCGCTACATTAGGATTTGACGCCAACTCATGATGTGCTTCATGCTCGTCCTTCGTACGGCGTTTTTGTAAAACACTAAAGTAATTGATTACGCCTAACACTGCATGTATGTTGCATGACATAATGCAAATGAGAGTGGTTGTTTCAAAATAGGTCTTGCGTTACAACATTTTTCTTTTTGGAAAATCGCTAAAAGCCTATTTTTAAGTATTACAACAGTCTTTTACATTTACAGTATATAGCGTAGAATGCTATGTTTATTGGATCTTTCAAATCGTGTTGCTTTAATGTTAGACTAAATTTTGATAAAAATGCATTTTAAAACGACACAATGGAGAAGATGTATTTTGAGACAACCTAGTTATGGGGAAAAATTAGTAATAAAACAAAATTTTACAATTATCTAAAGCTACTGAGCCTAGGAACACAAATTATTGTATCAACATTGTTAAAAATAATGTCGCTTTTAGTCTTTTTCATCTAGACTTTGAAATAATAGTGGGAATCTTTCCATATAATATACAGCAGTGTATACAGCATATGCTAGACTATTAACGCTTTGGTAAATCGTTTAGTTGGTGGTAAATTCTCAGTGGTATTTGAAAATGTTGCATACATCCGTATAAGGATTTTCACAAGATTGATCTTGGACCTTAAATATACAAATATGGCACCAGCAAGATGGTGTTCCCGGACACAATCCCAGGAATATAATAACCAGATCAATAAATTTCTCGTCTCTGTTTTTTTTATTATTATTTTGGGGTTTTCAATATTACAATTACAATAATTTCTGTATCATTGTCTTCTCAGGTACATAAAGGAGTGATTCAGACATTCAACGGTATTAATCGCAATGTCACTCCCAATGTTGCAAAATAGTGTTGATTTAGTTTAGTTAATAGTACCCAGCATTTCGGACTTTTACTATATAGTACCGAGTTTCTATTCAGGTAGAGGGAGAAAGCCACTATTTTGTTACATAAAAATCCAACATGGTGCCCACGTAAAACATAGAAAGTTGGTACTAATATCTGTTGCTGTAGGTCTAGCCAACTAAACTATATAACTTTTATCTGAAAGGCAATAAAAATATCAATTTTTAGTTTTCTTTGGAATTATCTTTAATTAATTAATAATCTTAGTTAGCGCTCAACATTTAAAAACTTTATCGCTTTAAACAAATGTTTATATTTTATAATAAAGATATTCATGGTATCGTGCTTAATTTAGAACATAAGACCAACATATAGTTGCAATTTTAGCAGATTTCGAAAAAAGGTAATAAGACGCTCTTAGAGCTGACCCTTACCAAATTCTCTTCATATCTCCTTTTTTTGTATTTGGGAATTGAAAAATGTTACTTTTGTAGATACCACGAAAATAAAACTTATTTTTTTCGCTTTTTTACTATTTTAATTCAGAGAGACTCATAGCAATTTATTAATTTAATTGGCCAATATTTCAACTGGTAACGAAATTACTATGATTACCCAATCGATTGCTAAACCTTTAAGTCTAAATAGATATTGAACTTCCTCGTTTTAAAATATACGTCCGTATTGAGCCACTGGATGAAAATAGAAGATACCCCCCCCCCCCCCCCCTAATCTCATTAACCACCCTAATAATCAATCATTTATTCATTACTATTTTTGGCGTGTTAAACTCACCAGTCATCGTGAATATGCCTACGAATAAACCGATGTTTCGACCCGCCAACATGACCTCTTCTTCGGAATCGTTACCAGTTTCTTTCTTTCGTGCGGCCCAAATACCGACCCCGAGGATTAGGATGTAGAAAAGTATAATTGATATCACACCTGCTACGTTGATCATTTTGGCCCTTCAAAAGAATAACGATTTAAGTATTTTAAACATACCTACTTCCATTGTAGGATAAAATTTACCTGTATGTATTACTTATATGTACAACGTGTTAGAAAATGCTTGTCCAAATATAAATTTCTTTTATTTTATCTTTTTCTGAGTGATGTTCTTTAACTTCTCTTCGTCAAAATGAGATACCGTTGGTCTTTATGATCTTTATTATTTAGATCCATGAGATAGAACTTTCGCGATGGCCAACATCGTTTCTTTTACTTATTTCTATTTGAGGAGGAAATTCTATAGCGCGGCAGAAAATTTTCCAAAAAACAGCAATCTCCCCAGCGCAACGAGGTTTTTTGTGAGGGGCTGTTTCTAGTTCTAAACGCTAGCCCGCACATGGACGCCGTTTAACTTCATTCAAAATTGCTCGAACTCACTCACTTAGCACCTGGAGGAGGACAACATACAAATTTCTCGGACTCTCGGCTGGGACTGTCCTGTCCTATACCCAACGTATTGATCCCAGCTGTGACGTCAGCGGAACATGCTGGTCCCGATTGGGTGCGCGAACCTCCTGGACCCCGCCGCTACCATTCTGAAGGAAAACACTCACACGCCACCAGCGAAGAAGCGAATATGATCGCGCACAGACAATTTCATTGGCGTAGGTGGTTTTACCGCCACCCACACGATTGTTTACACCCCAGCTTCAGATTCATGTTCAAAATTTCGGTCGATATACTGCCGGCAGGCATGTAGGTTGATATCCAATGAATATTAAACTACCTCTAATTAAAGCGAAAAAACCTGAATTTTTAAGCTTCGGGGAATTCATGAAATATTCGAAAATGTCGAAGGTGGGCGTTAAGGCAAAAACAAAAAAAAGGAGTCAAGATTGTTGCATACGATACATCAATTGCCAAAGAAATTAATTACTTTAGGCAAAAATAAATTTCTTTGAAAATATCGTGTGGATGCATGCGGCGCCACCTTTGAATTAAGCGTTTAACTTTGATAACGTAACGAATACTAAGAAACAGGATTCTTATGCAAAGTGGTATTTATGATTGTCCCTGCTGAATTGCTTTACAGTACTTTATTTTTACTGACGGTAAAATTTGGTAAACAATTAGTTGTTGCTATTCCCTAATAGAGAGAACTGTGCTAAGATACTTCACTAATTTCTTTAAAAATTGCAACAGAGAAAATCCCTACAACCTTCTTATTTATTAATTTAATTCTCTACAATTAGTACCTGGTTATTCACATTATTTTCCTCAATAAATATTAATATTTATTGAGTCACCTCTGATATTTTTAACATATCACGACTACTTGTGCCAAACAGCAGTTTTACACATTTTAAATTGTGCCTATTTGTTTATAAATAAAAATTTTGTCGACTAGCTCAAATAATGAAAAAAAAAATACACGAAACGTAGAAATACAACAAACAAAAATAATCATTTATAAAAGTAACCAGGTCAAGTAAAAAGTAAACAACGAAACATTCAAACATCTTTATTTCCTTTCAATAAGAAGGTAGATATTACATCAAAGTGTCATATATTTATCTTAGTATATAGGCTGAGCCTTAGATAATCTCTTACACATATATGTATGTATATCAATAGTTTGTCTTATCTCTTAAAAATTTCGAATGTATTCAGTCATATAAAGAAATCTTTTAGATTTAGATATACCTATATACTTCATAAAAAATTTCAAAAATGTTTTATCTTAATTAATATATAACCGTATGTACCATTGGTCTCAAAGGTGTTGATTACACTGCACCAACTTACAAGAGATGCGCGCATACTTACTAGCACATGAAATTTGTAAAGGTTCAAAATTCATATTTTCTGAAAACAACTAAGGAGTATAAACACTCGTATTGTTGTTATTATTATTATTATTATAAGCATAATATAATAATAAATGACACGATCAGGTGCGCACAATATTTATATATGCATTCGAACAGGAAGTAAAGATGGAAAAAGTACCAAAAGTGCAAAAAGGAGGTACTAATTTTCAACGACAAAAATCTGAGAGTCTATGTCACTACTGTAGCACTAATAGCTTTGGTATTTGATCAGTTTCAATTTCAAAACGCTGCTAACAACATAAATCGTTCTCTTTCCTGTAGACTCTGGTGTTGCCTGATTTGATGAAAAAAATCAGCATGGAGTTACTCAGCTCTAAAATTCAAAAATATTACAAACAGGCCTTTGTCTCGGCTTAGTCTAATTTTGTACGTAAGAACATCTCCCATATTTGCATGAATTTACTTTCTATTGAAGAGCGATTAATTATTCAGGAAATAGAAGGCATTATCAAAAGCTTATTCTCAGCTACGACTATTTCTACTATTAGCTAGTTCCATGTTACTTTCACACAATATTCACTCGTTGTTTCCAAACTGTTCCATTCGAGACTAATGGCACATACGTTAATGATCTCATACCAACTATAAGTATATGCGTTTTGCTTCCCCTGTATTAATTTATACATAATAAAGTTATAATATGATAGATACTTCAAAAATTTATCACATTTAACATAGACCATTTAGGATTTAGGTTTGAATTTGCACATCGATTCAACAGGAACACATGGGTCGATTAAGCTCATATTTTTGATTTTTCCTTGCGGTAATGTGGATCTCCTCATACTGTCATTAAAGCCTGATTTAACAACTAGCGTTACTTCCTCTCATCGATATACTCATTCTGCGATCGGCTCTAGCTGTTGGATAATAAACTTGATGGCCGATGTTTGGCGGAGGATACCTCCACCTCCAAGGTTTTTGTAGCAAATGGCCGTCCGTCGACGCTCTTTCTCTAAATGGCGCATCAGATGGACTGGACGATGTGCTGTCTTTACTGGTGTCTGTTTCGTCTTCCTCTTCTAATTCGACTTCCGTCCAACGCCTGTTCAGTATCCCAGACGATCGACAACTGGAAGGTAATAAGCTGCCAGGCGAGACTGTCGCTGAACACAGTAAACGGACCGTATCTGGAGAAACTTGCTCTCTATCACTGCTTGATCTTTTTAGTTTGGTTGGATTTTTACTGTGGACTCTCCAAAATCTGCAGACGTCTCTAAATACACTCCAAACCTAAAAAATAAAAGTAACAGAATATTAATATTATTCGCACATGTAAGTATGTTAAGTAAGTATAAATAATCTATTTTCATGAAAGAATTCAAGGCACTCTCAATTAAATCAAAAGGAAATACAAACTTTCTTACTTCAACGCAGATATCACGAAAGTTGAAAAGAAAATGAAAACTTTATGACTTTGTAGACAGGATGAGAAACCGCGATAAATGCCCCATTTTCTACCTACCTACCACAGCAAATTCATACATATGTATCAAACTTGCCCCAATTTATTTCAATTTAGAGGAAACAAAATCATAGCTGTTACAGTTAGATTCAATATTTAAACCCAACGATCGCGATGCCATCTGAAATTAAATGGAATAGTAGCAATAGAGTAAATATATTCTTTTAAAAGAACCTCTCCTTTTTTTTTAAATGTTTAAACTTTTATGCGCCAAAAATGTAGAAGTTATGTAGAAATTGACCGCGAAATAATTCAACATATTCAGGTTGTTATTGCATTATAACTTTATTAATGTTCTTACAGCGCTTTCTTGCAAATTCATTGAAAATAAATAAAAGAATAGATTAGCGATTGTGACGTATGTCAAAATTTCGCAGAGATTCATCGAGTAGTGTTGTTTTGAGGGATGTGGAATATACCATAAACGAGTTTGTATATTTGTGAAATCTTGGACAAGAAAGAACAATACCGGTCAGTGATTCGATTTCTATTTTTGGATGGGAAAGTGTACGTAGAAATCAAAGAGAAATTGGATGCCGCTTGACTACCTTCAGAAACCGGTTTAATGAATTTAAGCGTGGCTGAACATCCGTCTTTAATGAGGAGCGGCAATATCGTCCCATTGAGGTGAAATCGTGTTAGCAGGCCGCTGCTAATGCGGCCAATATCTCAACTGACGATTGATGCAAAAACGAAATCGCGTGATAACTTCAAAGCAATGTTTGAACGTGTACAAGCACAATACGAATAAATTTCTGCGGCGTTATGTGACTGTAGATAAGACATGGATACATTTGTACACGCCAGAAATCAGAGATCAGTCGGCAAAATGGATTTCTCCCGGTGAATGAGCACCAAAAGAGACGTAGACGATTTCATCAGCCGGGAAGGTTATGGCGATGAGTTTTTGGATTTCGCAAAGCATAATCTTGAGCACAATCGTAGGGCAGCATTATACTGATTATCTCGACAGATTCGGCCCTAAACTAGAGAGGAGAGGACCCTATCTAGCGAAGAAGAAAATTGTCCACCACTAGACGCTAGATTTGGCCTCCCGCAAATTTTCATTATTTCCATCATATTTAGATCTCGACTCTCAGTCAGCTCTTAGTCGCAGTAGTTGGATATTTATATAAATATGATGTTCAATATCGTTCATTTAATGCACAACTGTAGCAACTATATAATTTCAAATAAAAACGTAGGCTTCCACGGCCAGAGTCAGTTGAAACTAAACGTGTTCCGGGTTTGAACCGTGTCATGTCGTATATAATTTCAACAATAAGTATATCTCCTCAAATTTTTAAGCATAGAATTACCAGTTCTTTATTGTCAGTTTTTAAAGTATTTCACAGGAAGTTATTCTTGTTGTTAGTTAGAAATATCCAACGTAGTAATATCAAATGAAGCAGACTATAAATTTATGCAAACACCTGAAAGTTTAGACATATTTAATAACAGATTACGTTTCTTCGGCGAACGCCGTCCCTTGTTATTGAAATTTGAACAGTAAATTCTAAAATTAGATGTAAAATTAGATTATTTCAAGTACGGGTTATATACCGTAGTTATTGTTCAAATAGTTAATCTGTTTACATTGTTATTTTGTCATCTTTTGAGAGGTCGTTGCTTGAGGTAACAAAAACAAATCAAAGTCGCGATAAAGCGCCATACATCGACCTTCTAAACTAAGTAAACAAGAGCGGAAAATTCCTATAAAGGGTGTTAATTTATTATGCGTAGACACCTGATCGATACTTTCTCTAACAGAGATCTCGTGAAAGCAGACGCATCCGATCTCTTTGCTACGTCGCTGACCTTCTTCGGATGTGACCATTCTGTCGTCCATTTGATCAATTTTATTTCCGACCAATACCACTGGAACGTCCGATCCACTGTCCTTAGACGAACTGCCGAGCCTGCGGCGTCTTTTGTTGTAGTTGATTAAAAATTTCAGCCGATAGCATTCATCGAAAGAACATTTGTCCGTCACGGAATACATGAGTATGAAGGCTTCCGCCCATCTGATATTCGCTTCGAGTGCGAGAGATTCGCTTTCCTGAAAAATAAAAATAATAGAAACTAGTGTTTTTTTTTATCAAGGAAGTAGGAGTAATTTTTTGCACGCTGGAAAACTAGAACGATCCAAAATTGATGTTTCTTTTAGAACTATGAAAGGAATTATAGCAATACGTGTGTACAAATTTATTGTTGTTATTGTTAGATTCCGACTAATAGAGCAATTTCAAGAATGATTAATTTTAATGCTTGAATAGGCATGAGATCTTATTTGATTTAAACATTGTTGTGAAGATCATTAAAATTCAAATTTTAATCACATGATTTAAAACGCACTAACGATTGGTTGCCGACAGACCGCTTTCCTTTAGCCGCAAATATCAGAGCAGATTACTTATAGCATTGTCGATTTACTTGCTGTTTACTCCTTCTGCGACTGCTTGCATTCCGATTGCTCTACGGTTGCTCTAAAATTGCCCAATTGATATGCGAGTAGGTAACCGAACACGTATACAACTTCCCAAATTGCTCCACGTTGATCTGTCTTACGAGTCAGATCAACGCGGAGCGCTTTCGCTTGATTTTAAGAGAAAGCACCAGGCAAAATCAGATACTTAAATCATTGTCGGAGCATGTTAGTGAACAAATTGAACACGGATTTTACGGTCGGCGTGCTCTGAGAGCGCTCTAGAGCGATAAATCAAAAACAAATTATTTAGCTATTAGCTCCTTTCAGCTATATAATTCTTAGTTTTTAGAAACTCTTTAATTTATTCATATCAATACAAAGTAAAGTAGAAACCTTAGAATTATGCGCGAAATACAATATCTAACAAACGTTCACCGAGACTACTTCTGCATTACCATATGCTGGAAAATAATATTACAAATGTTAGAGAAACGCTTAATTTTCTAAGAAAAAGAATCGGTACGCCCTTGTAGAAAATTCAATGAGCATAAAACAAACAGATGTTGATGTACGTTGTATACGAAACAACAAAGAATGCACACTATCATTTTATTTAAGGTGAGTTATTTCAATTCAAAAGCTAGAATTAATACTAATAATAATAGCTAATTGTACTAGAGAGTCTATGACCACCCTTTAAATAATTAAAACAGTAACATGAACTATCTTTTAATGAACTTACGCACATTAAGCTAAACGACAACAAAAGATCTTGGGTTAGACCATGCACGAAACCAAATACCCTCTAATTTACATAAAGGTATGTACGTGTGTATATAAGCGAGAAATTTTGCTGTATTAGACAGGCGATCGAGCACAAATAGTTTGCGGTGATCGAGTTTCAAGATGAAGCGGCGAAGATATATGAATTGATTTAGTTAATTAGAGAAACTTAGCCAGTTCTGCTAATTATTGATGTTTATTGTCCCTAGTTACCCAGTGCACTTGCTTACTAAGAAAAAAAAGTAGTTTGACTTTGGATAGAAGCAAAAATCAGAAGGAAAAACTTTCTTTTTGATAATGATCAGCAAAAAATTCAAAGTGAAAACAAAATAAGAATCGGCGAGATAATAATCACTGCGACTTTCCAATTGAAATACTTTTAAAGTTATAAAGTAATTTGTAATCAATGGATTAAAAAAGACCACTGAGCAATCTAATTTTATTCTTACTGAACAATTCTCGCATAACTAAAAAATGTCAATTTATATTGAATAACTGAACTCTTGTAAAATTGACGATTTCATGCGGTTAACCTATAAATTTACTCCTTTTTTCCCTTAAATACTCTTAGTTATCATTGTTATTGCGGTAAGTGATTGTATCAATCATTATTTTGGCTATTAGTCATCTTTTGTAAACTAGAAAAAGGGTGTAAGAAATGATTAATCAATATATTCCCTTACTACATGTAGTTAACTAACAAAGGTTCGTTTGGATTCCAATTTTGTTATTTTTATTTATTTTTTATTTGCTAACTGAGTTACCAAACAAAACAAACAGATTTAACAAACTTTAAACGACAATGTTTGCATTTGCCATTGCAAAATAAATGGATAGGATATGAATTTATAAAACAGGATACATTCGCGTTTAAATTAAAACGTCAAAACCACTTAAAAGCTTACATCTGTGTGGCCTGCGGTATCCAAAATGTCGAAATAAACCATTTCGTTGTCTATAACCGTGTGGAACGTGTAAACCTTTTCCAACGTCGGGTCGTATTCACCTATGTAGCGCCGTGTAATAAATCGCACCACCATTGCTGAAAAATAAAAATTTTATATTATCGCAATATATTCCTCTTTCAGCAAGTGCTTCCATTTTTTCATTTTTTGAAATTTGAATACTTTTGATGTTGCCAAATCGAATAACCGGTTTATTTTCGATTATCTCTTTTCCGTAGTAATATTAAAATCCCGTTCTTAAACGAGCGCAAAAGATCATATTTACCTACTCGAGTTCAGCATATCACTACAAAGGTGTTATATACAATTATATACAAAACATTATTAAATATACTAAGCTTAAATTAAGAATGGTTTTAATATGTCTGTGAACCAAATTATTATATTTACTGTACATCTATACCAAGTGTAAAACAGAACAACAAAATCTTAAACTAGTTAAGCTCGCGTAAATAAATTCGATATTGTTTTAGGTTGTCTTTGAAAAGAGCATTTGATAGTATTTCATTTTTCAACGCGAAGCAAGGAAAATTCCCTGTGCGATACACGCTCGGCAACACACAGAAAAGCTTATTCCAAACGCGACACCAAAGAGGAACACCATGACCAGTGAAGCGCAGAAATGTCACTCGATTGCTTGCTGCGTGATGGCTCCCGCCTTCGTGAGAGAATCAGCTCAGGTTAGCTTAACGATGGATCTTGGGCTGAACTCCAGTGTTTGAATACTGGATACGGAGAGCATCGAAGAGTAAAGTAATAAAAAGCGTGAAAATATACATTCGTCGTTATATACAAGTTTAAGCGCAGTCATTTTAGACAATATTTCAAATACTTATCAATTAAAGACTACCGGAGAAAAGAGACGAATGTTAACATTTTACACATTATATAAACTACAATTAACTTTCGTCAATATGTCGTGCTTTATCCTTTATACCATGACATTAGAAATTTGAAGCATTCTTTTCAGTAGTTTTTGTAAATAATCGATACTAATTTGTTGACATATCTCCTATAAATAATTCCAGTGCCGTTGAGCATTTTGTCGCTGCTGTGCCTTGGCTCATCTCACAGAAGCTCAATTGGCGATAAGTTGGAGCTTTGAGGAAGCCATGCCATTATTTTAGTATCATTCGCCGACTCTAGGCGTATATTTGTCGTTATCATGCTGAAAATTGCTCTGTTGACCAAAAATAAGACCATATGAAATGGTATTAATTTCTCATTGTTTCCATGATTTTAATTAAGTCGCCATCATTACACCGGCAAAATAATTAAAGCATGATACTTCTATCTGCATTTTCACCAAAGGCAGTACGCAAGATTCATTAAGACGTGTGAAAATAAACTCGGCATTTCAATCTGAGCAATTCAAATTTGGTTTCATTGCCAAATAAAGCTCCTTCCATCTGTTGTTCAATTTTAGTGTTCTCTTGATCAAACTAGTCCTTTTCTTCATGTTTACGTGGTATAGTAAGGACTTTTTTTTCACGGCAATGAGCGCTTATTCACTGCGGTAACAGACACTTTCGTTTTTTTATTTGGCATTAAGATACCTCGTGATATATAATGCCGTAAGTCGTTTCTCTCGGTTCCCTAAATTTATCCTCGATAAGATTCGTCGCCTGTGGCTGTTCATTTCGCTTCTAGTGACCGACTTCCCAGTTTTTCTGTTTTCCAATCAAAAATCTCAAAGATAGATATAATAAATGATATCAACTTAAGGACAACAATACATTGTCCAACACACAGTATTCATCCATGTATTACTATTTGTCAGAAGCATTATAGGGCTTAATGTAATTATGTGTACATCATCTATCCGAAACACCATTGAACACTATGTGAGAATTTATACGGGAATCTTTATTTTATTTTTTTATTCACCAATTCACATGCTGGGGCGAAGTTGATCGTGCATGGCTTTTATAGGATGAACGAATGTCTTACTATGTACATTGCTATTTTGTTTTATATCGCCCTATATTTGTAATTACTTGCACTTAATTAATAAAAATGATAAGGTATAATACATCACTTCAATCTGTTTCGACTGTATTAATGAAGTTCTATTATTATTCAATCAGATATTCGATTACCTACATATTGAATTAGACTTAACTTAAATTTAATTGCTCTCGAAAATTCTCTTCCGTGCAATCGCCGGAGTAATTAGAATCGATAGAATTTAGTTACGAACGGTACGGTACGATCAATACCAAACGAAGTTAAAAATTTAACTTTTAGGGGCTCGAAATACCTTATTTTGAAGCTACAATTGGTTCTGTCCTTCCATTTCGGACTTAGAATCTCCACTAAGTAATTACAATGTTTTACCGGATTTATGAGATTTAGTACTAAGTATCTTTCAGTACCAGCGGTTAAGTCTTTTCTAAAACATTCTTGCAATTTTTAATGATTTAGCGAAAAGAAGTTCAGAAGAGATATTCAACTAAGGAGTCGTTGCAACTAACTTAAGAGTTCAGATTTAAACAAGGTCATAGGTTGATTTAATATGATCCTACCTTGCAGTAATAGCTCTGAAAGTACAAAAAAATATACAAAAACAAACTAACAACTGCTTGTTAACTGGCTTACGTTTTAATAATAATCTTTTCTTTGTGGTGACGGCCCAACGGGATGTATAAACTTTTTAAAGCTTATAAACCTTTATGTATAAATTGTTTGTGTAAAATGGCTTTCCTCTTATCACCCTTTTGCCGTAAATATATTTTCTATTTTCAAAAAATCCTGTCTCCATTGCACATTGGTATTTTTCTATGCAACAATAAATATAAATACGTAAATTAAAATAAAAGCAATGTATTCCACGTATTCATACTAGAAACATGAAAGATCGTTCTGAGGGATGATACTCTTACATTAACGAATAGAATCTATTAAAAGCATTCAAGGATAGTATAAGCTCTTGATGTACAATGTAATTGGCTGCTATCAGTTACAAATGTTAGAGAACTGGTAACCAACACTTACAAGCTATGTTATTGTTTTTCCCTAACAGAATCGATATTGTAAACCCCAACGTTGTCGAGCAAGATCATTAATGTAACCTGCGTATATTTGTGTAACCAAAAGTAAGGAGTCCTGTGCCTTATGTCGTTTATTGCTGTTTTGAACATTCCGACACGGAGCCGCACAAACAAAGGGAAAATACATTGTGTCTTTGAGTGTTACTTTTAACGGGTTACGCTTCTCGTGTTGCTACTAAATTTACGATTCAAATAAAACTTTCATAGCTGTTTTTAAGTGCTTCGCAAGACAAATAAAAACGAAAGCTAAATAAAATATCGCCGCTTGATACTTATATAAACATAATTCGGTCTGATTGTTTGTAGATGGAGTCAACCGTCTCCGAAAGATAAACATTATTACAGGTATATTACCAAACAACGGTATATAAAGTTTTCACATTTCGTTCAAAGCTCTATAAAATATGGCATCCCGATTTATAGACTATAATTGAAACGGTCTGCATCGTAAGACATATTATGTAGGTGATAAACATACGTTCCAGTGATTTATGTCTGTGGAAGTCTAGAGTCCAAACTGTTATTATTATATTATAGTCTGTGCAAGATTTAAGGAAATCACTTTTGAAAGGTACCTTCAACATGTTGAGTAGTTGGAGTATCTGTTTTTGTTCGGCTTTAGTTTCATTTTAAGCATTGTGATCACTTTCAACAATTTGTGGAATTTAGAATCCTGTAGACTAAATGTCTGTTACATTCTCCTAGTTTGAAGAACAATGCCGCTAGCCGTCTGCTTCAATGTATCTTCCTTGTGAAGCCCATAAGGACAACGAAGTGCAACTTTTTTATCATCGTCTACCCGGCGTTATTAGCTTTTAAATCTGCTGCAACTTGAGGATTTTGGAATTGCATTTGCCTTAGCTTCATTGCAGCTGCTTCTTTAGCGTCTAGTTGTAAATTCACTAATTTGATTTTTTCAAAATGTTGAAAATAATAGAATGCTGCTTCTAACCATGTACTCCAACGTGTAATAATTGGCTGCGGCGGATTCGTATATCAGGATATTGTGAACTAAATAGCCGAATACGTTTTGGTGATTTAAGAAAAACCGCTCTCGGCGGTGCTATTAGTTGATCTACATCTGGATAACATTTTCGTATAGTGTCTGCTACAAGGTATAAAGCATGAAGCAAACATGTTATGTGTAACAAATTCGGTTGAACGGCTTTGAATAATTGACCTGTGCAAAGCATAACCGCAGCAGCATCGCTAACCATCATTAACACTTGCTTTGGTGACATTTCAAAGTTGTCTATTGTTTTAACTAATAGCAAATAAGGGTGTGACGGTCCTTTCAAGGTCATTGTCCGTACTACAATCGATACTACGGATCTTTTTTAATGCCTGTAGCATCAGTCCGTTCCTCCCGACTCACCCTGTATAACGTCATGCTCCAAAATTGAAAAACAGTATAAAGGATTCAGATGACAAAGGCTAAATTGAGATTTTATGGTAGATAGCGCTGAAAAGGTAATACAGCATCATTTTTAACATCTTTTAAATACGTTGTAACTTTTGTACTTAATAAAGAATTGAAAGGTTTAAAATTTTAATTAAGTTTTAATAACAAAGCGTGGTTTCCGAAGCGTTATAATTCTCAAACAGCGAAAAGAAAGATCACGAACACAAGATCAGACGAATCATGAATAATTAACTTACCTGATTTTCCAACGCCTGCTTGGCCTAAAACCATCACTTTTAGACTCTTCTGCCTTGGATACAAGCCTAATTTTACAAGGGACGCTTTCGGCGAAGTGGCGTTCATCTTTAATTAAAAATCTGCAAAGAAAAAGAAATATTAGTCCCGGCGAAATGGCGTACATGGTTAACAAAATTGTATATACATATTTTCAGATTCAGGTTAGGAATCCCTACTTTCGACCATTGAGCTAATTTTCAACAAATTATTCCAGGTTTGCGACAGTTTGTTTTGCCACCATTGATATTTGATCGAAAGTTCAACGTGTAACTACGTACTTATTATCAAAAATTTTGCGTCTTACCAATCGCAGATAAACTAAAAATTTAAATGGAAGGTATTCAACAACATTTCAACGAATATTTAAGAATTTCAAAAATGATATTAATAGACCCCATAGCTTATTGCATAATTTGTAAGCCGTATAATTACCCACAATGAATGTATTCCAAACAATCGACCGTATTCACTACTATTAATATAATATAACTCTCTGCGTTATTTCGAAAAGATGTACTAGTGCAAGCAAATTGAATCAAATATTTGCAAAACAAACCAACCACTGATGTTAATTTCCACGATAATCTAGAATAGCAAATCCCAGTTAACCATATTCCATGTTTGCACATTACAAAAAGCGCGAATATCCAAATGTAAGCTTTAGTATATTATATGTGAATATCAACTAGTTCTCTTGCTTTACTGTAACGATACAATGAAAATTTAATAAACTCAAAATATTGTTGTAAAATATTATCTAATGTAGCTAAACACTGAATTTCGACGTGAACAAAAATATGTTAATTAATAAGGTTAACATTAGTTCAAAAACTCCTAAAATTTTTACCTGCAGCATTCAACAAATCAATGGCGTTGAACAATAATCTCTTTGAGCAGTTATATTTAGACTCGAAAGGCTTTTCACATAAACGGAAAAACTAGGACTCTGCTATTCGATAAGGAAATATGAATATATTCTCACTATCGTAAGCATAGTTCTAAAATTAGTAGATATCATTAACATAATTGCTATCTTGTATAATCTAGTTGATACAAAAGATTCTTCCATATATATACATTACCGAAGAACTCCAAGAAAAAAAAATTAAATCACCGCCCTAGCGTGTAAGTGGTTTAAGATATCAACCGTTAAGATTTTCTAAAAATCTGAAATTATCTCAATTATCACAAAAACTAAAATGGTTGAATGTAGGCAATGTATGAGCTCCCACCCACGTACTAGGTGAATACGTTGGATCACATAACTGGTCCAACTACTACAAAAAAATCATTGTATCCTTTTCGGACAATTCTATTTGTATCTATACACCCGGTCGGCAACACCAACACACGGCGTAACACGTTATTATATTTGTTGACTCTGTTTTCCAGAAGCGCTCATTCAGAAAGTATATTGGAAACGCCGTCGACACCAATTTATGTCGAGAATTTCCCAATCGAGAAAAGCATCGCATCCATAGACTCTTTCCGTTGGAAAATACACTTTACAATACGAACCATCATTAACTTGTTTACTACACTATCACAATAATTGAACCTGCATCGCAGAGGAATTTTTCCTTTGGTTAGAACGAAGAACTAAAGTTCGCCACTTTCCGTGCGCTTCACAGGCGTCGGAAATGGTCGTTCGGGTAATATATGCGCAAATTTATGCTTCGCATATTAGAGTATGCGATGAAGTGGAGACGTGAGACGACCCTGTTACCGATGTAAGAAGTAGAGAGGAGGAAAAGGAGAATGTGCCTTTGGTTTCTTGCTATTAAAGCAATACGCATAAACATATGAAAAATAAGAATAGTACATATTATAGCAGCGTTGTATGTGTAAATAAAATTGATAATGTGATTTCAGAGTTGTGTGAGTTGGAGCACACGACAAAAAAAAAAATTGTCGTTTCTTTGATCTACTTATCAACGATATTTTAATATGTATAACGTATATGCAACACTCCGCGTGCAATCCAACTGGCATACAGATGCTGGATGAGTTACTATTGCAATAAGATCGCTTGCGCATATATTACGAATCACACACCCGAACGACCACTTTCATACCAACGGCTGAAAGTGCACGGAAAATGGCGAACTTTATACGTAACATATATATACTATTTCTTTAGGTAATCATTTCACCTTTTATAGGTAATAAATATTTACGTCAATAAAGAGTATTTAAGTATTTATAAGCTCATTTTAGGAAATAACAACAGCTTAAATAATGTAACAATCACAGCAAATTAATCAAGTAATTTAGCAAGCGTTAGGAATTTTTTAAATATTTCTTATTGTATTTAATAAATATTTGACTTTTGACATAACTTAACTACTAAAACAGCTGTCTGTAAAGTGATATCTGTATTGTGCAACGTAGCACAAACGTTATCGATGACGTACACCGCTTGTTAAAATATAATAATATAAGTTTAGATATTCTTCTGGCTCTACTGGGTGTGCCATCTGCAAGCTAATTCTCTATTTAATTTGAACGTTGCTTCTTCGATAGCGTAGAGTAAATAAATAAAGACTTGTGCCAACTCTGGTTGTTTATTAGTAATAAATATTTAAAGATTTTTTTTTAACAACTCGGAACCGAACGAATTTAGCTAGATCAAAGACATGAATATTTTGTCACATTTAACCAACTCTGCATTTTATAATGAGCAATGGAGTTCTCGACTGCCCAATAGAAGTACATTCGAGTTCTACCTCTAGTGAATTTATATATTAACTAACTTATTCTTATTTCTAAATTTTGTTTTAATCTCCTTTCATATTTTAATCAATATATCCCCTTTCGATATTTGAAATAATAAAAAGACGAAATACAATGTAATTTCAAATGCAAATGCTTCGTCACAATTTATTCAATCCAATTTCTCGTTAATAAATTGAAATCGGTGGAGTCGTTCGTCCACTGGCTTGAGAGTCGTATAATAAACATAGTAGGAAACACCTGAAATCGACGAAAACAATACAAAAAACAAATCAAGTTGATACGTTTCGGATTCTCCAACTCCAACAATTCCTACGCGCAAAGGCATGTTTTGCAACAACTAATAACTCAAATTCGTAAAACCGGCATCGATGAACAATAAACAACACACCGAATATGGAAGCCGATTTCATTTACTCTTACAAAATTACTTGTTCCATATGTGCATAAATGTCTAGCGACCGCTTATTTTCAATTTTATCGTGAAAATAATCGATATAATCCGCGATAATAGTCCAGGAAACATCGCAAAATTCATGTTGCTGATTATTATTTCATTTTTATCATATCTAATTGCTTTGTTTAGTCCTACATATATCTGTTTATTTTGGGATATGTACCCTGGTAACATTACCAAGTTAATTATTATGCAATAATCCTTTAGTGCCTTAAATTTCATATAGTGGATTAAATCCCGCACCACGTGATTTCAATAGAAAGTAAATATAGTGTCTTTATGCACAAAAATCCACAACAGATAAAATAATAACATCACACGCACATAAAAAATTCAATAATATGCAGTGTAGCCCGTTTGAAATGGAAGCACCCCTGCAAAACGTATCGAATGAAACGAATTTATTTTTAATACATAGTGGATCGAGAAGTCTAGTTTCACACAAAACTTCAGAAGAAAAACAGTTGAACTAAATTCAGATTTTTTAATAAATAAATCACTAATAAATTTTTGTTATTTTCGAACTCGAAAAATGATCATAGTGTGTCTTCGTTTCATTTTAATGCAAAATGTAGGTTTTACAGGGGTGCTTCCATTTCAAATAGATCATACTGTATACATGTATACAAGGTGGCAAAGCTCAATAAATATTCTGTTAGAGAGATATCAAAGATACTTTCTAATAAAAATTGTGCCCACTCCTAAACATAACATTTTAAAATCATTTACAGTTTGTCTATTTCTCATACACCGTCGTTTATGAGAGATAATGAGAAATAAATAATGTCGCCCCTTGAAACGTCTGAATAATTAAGGAACCCTTGAAGGCCTCTTTAATAATAATATAAAATATTTAATCATAATGAATATTAATTTATGTAAACACAGCCTACGCACGCCTGCGACTATATCCAAATGCATCACAGTATCAACTGACGCACCAATTAAATAACTGTTTGTTCCATGTCATCAATGATTAACAATTCATACATTTTACTATTTTCAGCCGCAAAACTTGTTATTACTTAGCAATCTTGATGAGAGGGCTAAAATATTAGGTGAATTTTTATTTTCCAATTTCAAGATCTTGAAATATTGCTTGGCTTTAGAAAGGAGGCGTCGTAACATCGACGGAGAACGAGATGCGAATCCTCGAGTTTTACCAGAGACTTCATCGGTGAACGAGGTAGGATTCGTCGACTTAGCGATACGCCAGGGAAATATCTTACTTATGTACATACGTAAGGACACCGCAACTTTTGGAGCTTGGAGAACGAGATTCCTCGACTTTTCGATGTACGGCTACAAACGTATCGGGTATCGCGACGTCATCACAGAACGAGACACGCTTATTCGGCTGTGCTACATGGAAACGAGGCGAGGAGAATGTTAAAAAATAAGTAAAATAGAATAAAAATAGAACGATCACGAAGAATGGCGAATAATCAGTAAATAGATATAGCGATTACGCGCTAGTTTACTGGGTCTCAAGGCGAATCCCTAAACAAGGAGCAGAGTCTCTACAGATCGCAACGTATATACTGCTCCACTAAGAACGACACCCCGCCAGGTACGTAAGTCGTCTGCAAACAATTCCCACATCAAAGTAAGTGGTACCCGTTGCTTTAAAATCGAAGTTTAACACTACAGACTTTATTTTGTGAACATGTTGGAAATGATACAGTGCTGCCATTAGCCAACTTCCTCAGCGAGTAGGACCTGGTTCTGGTAATTGAAAAAAGACATTTTCGAATACGTTTGAAAGATTTTAGAAACACCGCATCTGTCGATGATAACATTTTTCAAATTCCTTCAGCCACAAGATGTAACCCATGAAGGTATGCGTAATATGTAAGAAGTTATCAGTATTATCGCACACTCATTTAAGGCGACGAGCAACAAAACGCATGACTACGGCACCGTAAGTTAAAAGCATTAACAAATAACACTAAAGTAGTTCGCCTCACAAAATTAGATTAATTCGGAACAGCCGTTTCGAGAATTCATGGATTGTCGTTGGTAACCGTGAGACCGAATGACCGAATTCAATGTTTTCACATATTAGACAGCATTCGGTAAATTTGAAGAAGTAGAACTGGAATAATCTGGTAATAGGGAATCTGTAGCATGCCAAACATCCTTATCCGAGAAGAAGATATATGATTTTTATCTGTAATGTTTTGCTCTCTTGACCTCTCAATCTATCGCTCCAATGCAATTATGCAGCTAAATTATAAAGTAATTACGGTCTTAACCTAAAGGAATATCCCCACAATAATATTATCAACATACTGTTGAATAATAAAATTTCTTCATCTGTTAAACAAAACCTCACATCTTTGGTATTTACTTTAGAAACACTGTCTATATTATCCCGGCGTCATCTTTTTCTATTTGAAACAAAACATCCTGTATATTTTTACGACTTTTTTGGAAATGTAATCAAAAGACAGATCCAATGATATGCAGATTTAGTTACGAACGAGAGTTAGTTACGAAAAAGTGGCAATTGATCTCCTATGACGCTGAAAGTTCATTGTTGGCGATGTAGTCCATTTCTCACACCTACTGAACTGAGGGGAAAAGGTCCCAGAGCAATATTAAAGTTCGTTAAATGCATCGAACCATTCTAACAAGGGCACTATTACGATAGAACTTAGGTGGCAGTGGCTAAAGGGATCTGCACCATGACTCGCCACAATAATAATAAAGAAAAACATCAGTTTCTCACAGTTGATGTAAGACAATAGATCGTTGATAAAGATCACAAACAACCAAGATCCGCGGTTGTCTTCCCAAGGACGGCCAGAAGATGGATGAAAAATGGTCAAAGAGTGATTGACGATACATAACCTACCTAAAGATACTTTGATAAACAAAAGGAGGCTAATGAGCAATAGATTAATTAATGAACTATGTTTCGTATAAATTCTACTATTATGGAAAAGTTATAATCAAGTAATTGATGTAGTTTAGATAACATCTTCCCGTTTAAAATGATGTCAATAGATAACTTTATCATCACCTGACGCTGCGAAATCGTACATAGGTATGTAAGTACGATGGGACAAGGGAAACTTGGACTACTGGCGAGCAATGAGGTACTATCGACAGCATTAATAAGGCTCACTTTCATAAAGGCTCAATGGGTATCGAGCATTTTTACATTGGTCACACTGCATACCCACATTTTTTTTAAATCATGTACAAACATTAAAATAGTGTAGTAATATCTATAAGTACTTATTTATTCACTAAATTTAAGTTACAAGAGGATACTCAAAAATACTTTGAACGCACCGATATGCATCTCATAAAAAAATAACGCGTTGTAAAAATTAAAATAAGTACCACCATGTAAAAACCAATCGATGATAAAAGTACTAGTAGGTGCTATAATGTAAATACCACTTACAGATAAAAACAATACAAGTCAAAGAGATAAAAGTTATTCTATCAGTTTTTTTATTACTTTTCAGTCGTGTGTATTATCGTTAAGTAAAAATGTCTTGGGTTTCCGTAAGTAGTTTGTTATGTTTGTGCGGTGTCGCCCTTGCGCAATGGGACCCCAACATGTTGGAAGATCGGAATACAATTGTCCATCTATTCGAATGGAAATTTTCCGATATTGCAGCTGAATGTGAAAGATTTCTTCAGCCTAAAGGCTATGGCGGCGTTCAGGTATACATAGCAAGGAACGACTTCTTTTAGAATTATGTTAAATAATTACTTTTGTGAAGGTGTCCCCGGTGAATGAAAATGCGATTATTACTTCACCCTGGCGCCCCTGGTGGGAAAGATACCAACCCATAAGCTATAATATCATAACCAGATCTGGTAACGAAGACGATTTTGCGAACATGTTATCTAGATGCAATAAAGTAGGCGTCAGGTTTGTATTATTTTTAACGGAGTGTAGCCAACATACGAAATTTTGTATCTCCGTTTTATAAGCTAGGTTTTCATAAAACTTTTGAGGTAACATCTACATAATTATAAAAGTTTAAAGTTAAAATACTCAATTAATTAATTTTTAATTTAATTACTTTAAAAAAAAATAATTAAATTAAATAATTTTAAATGTTTATTACTAATAATTTATTATTGCGTATACATATATAATAATAACAGTATATTAAGTCCAACAGTTTTCACTAGTCTAAGGATACGTACACATAATACTAAGAAGCAGAGCAAAATTGTATAAAAATAACATTAAATCACTAAAACAACAAAGTTAAATACAAGCGCAATTCATTGCCATGAATTCAGTACCATTAGTGAAGCAAATGCAGTCGATACATTATGGTAAACACAACTAAGTATCTAAATTATTTTATCTAGAACTTCAGTCAAGCTAGAGAAATGCGAATCGCAAAGTAATCCTAACGTCATTAAACACTCTAGTCATGAGATATATCGGAGATCTAACTCCAGCGTCTGTATGGGGTGTGGGACAATAAAACTTAAGTGTACCCCGTAGTTGTGTTTGGCACACAAAGGTTTAGTTGTGAAAGGAACAGTCAATAATGTTAGCTAAATTGCACAAAATAATTACCAATTGTGTTCTTCGCCTATATTCTAAAGAAGTCATCCCAAACCTATTTGAAGCACAGAATTACCTATACCGTACCGTAGATAAGCCCGGTCGCACTTGCAAGCCAAATACTTTGTAAAACATCTGTGCGCATTTTCTACAGACCTATTATAGATATTATATATTGGATGCCATACGAACATTTTGGTAGTAAACACTGAAACTGGTGCAACTGTTGGACCTTTCCTTCGTCTGAGGATTGTTAAAACGAGTTTTACACTCTATTTTTCAAGCAGCTATTGTTCTTGAAAAACGTTCTTCCGTTACCTGATTCAGTAAAACTCTCAATTCTCCAAAATTAGCCCGACGATTTAATGATAACCTTTCTCAAATCTTTTCAATTTGGTTCGGGATAGTATGGCTGACTTCCGTTTCTCTGTTTCTGAGCCACGGATCCAGTAGTTTTGTAGAGTTCTATAATATTTCGCTCTATATATGGTATAATCAGCAATTTGCGCAGCAGACTTACCTTTTACATACAAAAATATGTTCTAAAATGACACTATCGGCTTGTTTGCACTTATTGAGACGTCAAATATTACTTGATACCTGCTTTCGAGACAGCGACCACCTAACTTGAGCTGCTTTCTTTCTTTTTAGTCTCCTCTCTCTATTCCAGGGGTTTTATTTAATATACATCAGCTAACAAAAATCACGAGAAAACGAGAACAGCACTTACCTCTGTAGAATATCCTTTCTATCCATAATC
The DNA here is from genome assembly GCA_902655005.2 of Marronus borbonicus. Taxonomy (NCBI): domain Eukaryota; kingdom Metazoa; phylum Arthropoda; class Insecta; order Coleoptera; family Scarabaeidae; genus Marronus; species Marronus borbonicus. The sequence goes on along the minus strand of LR737393.1, from coordinate 746,918 downwards.
GATATGCGATAGTCCTATTTGGCATTAAATAGTGTGTCCCAAAATTAGATACGGATATTTAATAAATCATTAAGTTGACTGGCAAACAAACACATTTCGAGGTACGCAGTGATGACACTTAACGCTAACGATAGACGGTCAAACCTAGCAAATGCATTTACAAATGGAGAGAAAGTTATAAATAAAAGCATTTATCTAAATTCGATTATTTAATGTGATTTTAATAATAATAAGTATTTTAAATATAAATTACTTTGGAAATTTCTATTAATCAAAAAATGGAATACGGATATGCAAGACAAACGGAGACATTAGGGTTAGAGTTCTTTTAAAAAATGAACACGCTGTGAAGTGAGTCACCTCAAATGGTTTTAACCATGTTGCCTATAAAACATAATTTTCGGTCGTATTATATTTACTAAATTGCCAACAACGTATTAAATTGATAACCCCGAATCCACGGAAAATTTATGATAGAAAAAGGTACTTTGTCCCATTTTATGCGTAATTTTTTAAATATGCTGCATATAAGCAAATTTTGTGTCCCAACAAGCACCTTAATCAAACTGACACTACTCCGTACTTATAAATATAAAGAAAAAAGGACCTTTATAATCCCTCTACAGCACCTTAGTACAGGAATCACAATATTTACTTAACAACATCAGAATTCAAGAAAGTACTGGAGTTTGGAAAACTCTTGAATTCACGTTCCTTTCTCCGTAGGATATACGTAGATATTATCTTGAACCACATGACTGGACAAATAGGCACAGCAACTGGAACAGGAGGTAGTTGGGCAGACACCAACGGCAAGTATTACCCAGCTGTGCCTTACACCTACCTTGATTTTAATTATAATTGTGACATCTACGACTGGAACAATCCATGGGAAATCAGGCAATGTATGCTGGCGGGCCTAAATGATTTAAATCAAGTATGCTAGAACCTTAATTTCAATAACATGTAAGACCTACTAAAACTGCTTAATCCTATGTTAGGCAAACGAATATGTCCGGGATAGACTCGTTGACTTCTTGAATAAACTGGTACACCTTGGTGTCGCTGGATTTAGAGTGGATGCCGCAAAACATATGTGGCCGGAAGATGTAAGGATAATTTTCAGCAGAGTAAATGATCTAAACGTTGAACATGGGTTTGCTCCCAATACAAGGCCATTTGTTTATCAAGAGGTTATAAATTTCAGTTAGTAAAATAACAAAACATATATTATTTTTAAATTACACCAAGCTAATTTTAGGTGATAATGACGCTGTTACGTGGAGAGATTATTCTGGTCTGGGTCGCGTAACCGAATTTAGACACAGTGTCGAAATTGGGAGAGTTTTCAGAGGATATGATAGGCTGGTCTGGTTGGATAGTTGGGGAACCGGTTGGAATTTCATGAACAGCGAATACGCTTTAGTCTTTGTGGACAACCATGATAACCAAAGAGGTCATGGTGCTGGTGGCGACACCATTTTAACTTACAAACAATCGAAGCACTACAAAATGGCAACGGCCTTCATGTTGGCTCATCCGTACGGTTCCACTAGAATTATGTCCAGTTTTGCTTTCGATGATAGTGAAGCAGGTACTTTTATTCTTTGACTGTTTAGTATTCCACCTTACTCTACTTCAGTAATCGATACCTTCTTCCACGTACGCCTCCTTAATCAAATTAATACAAATGTATGCATCTAAATCAATTACTGCAGTTGTTCCTTTCGTCTATTTTTTCGTATTTTTCGCGTGTCTTATTTGTAGGGTGTGTATGCGACAAAAGTAGGTATTCATAAATAATACCTCTCTCAAGAGTAGGAATAGAACAGGCATGTTAAAATTTTCTCACCTCATTCGGTATACGGTTGAAAATGAGGATCGACGTATCCTCGAAACAGCTGTCCCGGAATAAGTAATTGTGTGGTGCATACATTTGTGTTGATTGCTCTCATAACTAACATTTTCTAAATCTACTAAATTATTTATTTAGGCCCTCCGGCAGACAGCAATGCTAATATCATCTCTCCTGGAATCAACATCGATGACACTTGTACCAACGGTTGGGTTTGCGAACATCGATGGCGTCAAATTTACAACATGGTAGGTTTTAGAAACGCGGTTAAAGGAGCCAATATTCAAAACTGGTGGACCGATGGTGACCAACAGATAGCTTTCTGTCGTGGTAACCGAGGTTTCGTCGCTTTTACAAACGGTGGTTCAATTAATCGAGAACTGCAGACTTGCTTGCCTGCTGGAACATATTGTGACATAATATCCGGAAATCTAACAAACGGAGCATGTACAGGAAAGTCGGTAGAGGTTGGATCAAATGGTAACGGCCTAATTTCGCTACAGCAGAATGAGGAAGATGGAGTTCTGGCGCTACACATACATGCAAAACTTTAATTATGAATGTAAAAATTTAATTGTAAATTGAAAACAAGTCAAGTGATTAATAAATTTAACCACTTGAATGATATCTTATTCATCTGGAGTGTAAAAATATAATTGACGATTCATGAAAAAACCTCGTTTTAACAAGCTTATCAAAACAATAATAGGTATACATTAAATAATTATCACTAGAAATCTGAAGGACCACCACGAACTTACTTATCATTAACCAAGGCAAATACGATATTTTTATCCAAAATGTGTTATAAGGAAATAAATAATTACTGAACACGTGTAGTAATATTAAAAGAACGTTGAACAAAAATTTTTGGAGCTGCTTTAATTGTCAATAATAAAAATTAGAAAATTAGATGGTATATCTACGACCATCCACAGCTATATTCCAAATTAAAGAATATTTCTGGTGATTTTGTTGTTTCTATATGCAAAAAAATCAATGCAATTTTTACCTGTATTTGTCATTATTAAAACTGTTGTGCAACGAAACCGTTAGTAAACACAACGCCTATAGGTCCCATTTTCACTACGCTCCTCTCACAAGTTGTGATGTGGAAAGAAGTTGTTCTATATTTAAATACGTTCTAACAAGTAAACGAACATATTTCACAACAGAAAATTTAGAGTATGTTTTAGTAATTAATCTTAATAAATCACTTCTAACATGATATCTATAAATTATAGCCTTAGACATTATTAGCCCTTGTTATTATTATATATTTTTACGATATTGGGAATTAAAGTATGTTTTCCGTTCGATGCATCTACGCCTCTGATATTTTACATACAACATTCACTTACACTCAACCTGCAGTTGAATGGTATAAGTTCATTTTCTCTTCAATATAACTAAAAGATGCATTTGGTGTATTTAAAGACTAAACAGAATTAAAAGGTAAGCAACTTTTACTTAAACATTTTTACATTTAACATTGTTGAAAAACGATGAGGCGCATAAGAATTACGTTCCTATATGTGTACGTTGATCACATATCCTAAGTGCCTTAAAAATTGTATTTCATTTGTTCCCTTTTTCTATTCTTCTTTGAAGGAAGGGAAACACTGTTTCAAAATTTTTTTTGGTTTACTCGATATAATTGCAGCATATTGAGGAAACCGAAGCAGTCTTTCCCTTCATCCAAAGTGAATTTCGACAGATAAAGAAAATTCCCACCAACTTTCATTAAAACTTCTATATATAACGGTGAAGATGGAAGGTACTACCATCAGTAAACCTCCGTATTTACAATGTTTATTTCACCGATACTTTTCGGCTTCGTGTCCTTGTTATGCGCATGCATCGCGCAACATGACACCAACATGTGGAGCAACAGGAACACCATCATCCACTTATTTGAATGGAAATGGACCGATATTGCTGACGAGTGCGAAAGATTCCTTCAATATAAAGGTTACGGTGGCGTTCAGGCAAGTTAAACAAAAAAGAATAATAGCGGTATCCTTTAAAGATAATAACATGTATCGATTTAGGTCTCTCCTGCAAATGAAAATGCCGTCGTTACTAGCGGTACCTTCAGACCTTGGTGGGAAAGATATCAGCCAATAAGTTATAATCTTGTGACTAGATCTGGTAACGAAGCCGAATTTGCTAATATGGTCTCAAGATGTAATGCTGTAGGAGTGAGGTAAGTGCAAACATAATTACTTTGATTTTGTATATGTATGTATCTGATTTGCTTAGCCAAACTTCACCAACGTGATGTATAGAACGAAAATGTAAAGTTCCTATAAACATCATCATTATTATGATTATGCTAAAATATTGGTTCTTGGAAAATCAGTAAGTGAAAGGTTTTTCAACGAAATTTCAGAATCTATGTAGACGTTGTCTACAACCATATGACTGGCAACTCGGGAACAGTTTATGGTACTGGTGGAAGTGTAGGATACAGTGATTCCAAATATTACCCTGCCGTCCCATATGGTTCCAATGATTTCCATTCAGATTGCGGCATTAACAATTACTACAACGCCGAAAATGTTAGAAACTGCGAATTATCTGGATTGAGAGATTTGAACCAGGTAAGTTTATTACCGCTCGCAGGACCTAGCTTCTATTCAAATCTGTGTTTCTATTGTAGGGCTCCGACTACGTAAGATCTACCATAATCACTTTTTTAAACAAACTTATCAACTTGGGAGTAGCTGGCTTCAGAGTTGACGCATGCAAACATATGTGGCCTGCAGATTTGGCAGTCATTTTTTCAGGATTAAGTAACTTGAATACAGATCACGGATTCGCGTCTGGCACACGCCCTTACCTCTTCCAAGAAGTCATCGACTTAGGACGTAAGTACATTTGGAAACATTCTTTCTGTCTAACATACCTAACAAGTAAATTAGGCTGAACGGAGTCGATCGATAGACCAAAAGGAATTTAATTAGTCAAGATCTGCTGATTTTGCTAGTTAGTTGTTTTGCTTGATTTTCTAAATCAATTTCCTTCTAAGCTGACACAGTTACACGATATTCTTCCGTGCGGTAGAAGTTATAAGTTATATCCCGAACATTTATAATTTCGTGTTCCGGCAAATTAGTTGCTGAACTTGTTCACTGTTGTTTCTTTCCTGGACTGCGAAATTTCTCTTCTTCAGGATTTGCATCTGCGTTCATCTCTTCATCTCTCGCCACTGTAACCACTTGTTAACACACTAAGCTGCACTAGCCGAGAACACTAGGTTTAAATTCGTTCATTGCTCATCAAATTGCTGTACGTTACTAAACTTTTGCAGAAGGAGAAGCTGTCACGGCTAGTGAATATACCTCCATAGGCTCGGTCACTGAATTTAAATTCAGCGCTCAAATTGGTAGAGTTTTCCGTGGATACGATCAGCTCGCCTACTTATCAAACTGGGGCGAAGGCTGGGGTTTTATGAATAGCCAGTATGCTCTGGTCTTCGTTGATAATCATGATAACCAAAGAGGACACGGTGCTGGGGGCGACAACATTCTAACGTATAAGAACGCGAAACAATATAAAATGGCCGTTGCTTTTATGTTGGCTCATCCATACGGATTTACCAGAGTTATGTCCAGCTTCGCTTTTGATAACAGTGATGCCGGTAAGATTATACTACTATTCCAACAATGCTAGCTGAAATCTAATACTATCATATAGGTCCACCAGCTGATGGAGCAGGGAACATCATCTCCCCTGGAATAAACGACGACGAATCTTGCAGTAACGGTTGGGTATGTGAACACCGATTGCGTCAAATTTAGAATATGGTCGGATTCAGAAACGCTGTACAAGGAACAACGCTTAACGACTGGTGGGGCAATGGAGCGCAACAAATTGCTTTCTGTCGCGGTGGTGCTGGTTTCGTAGCCTTTACCAATGGCGGTTCCATTGCACAAACTATGGAGACTTGCTTACCATCAGGTACTTATTGCGACGTTATCAGCGGCAGCTTGGAAAACGGTTCCTGCACAGGAAAAACGGTTACCGTTGGCGACAATGGTTACGGATACGTTTCTTTGAGCGAAAACGAAGAAGATGGCGTTCTTGCTATCCATATTAATGCCAGAATTTAAGATTGTGTATTTCTAATACCAGCATGTCAATAAAATTACCGAATTAAATACATATTAGTAGCAATGTGTGTTTTCAACAAATATCCCTATCCTATTATAATCCTATTCAGGAAAGTTGCGTCCTAAAGGTGTTTTATTAAGCAGTTATTCAATTATAAAATGTGTGTATACAGAATATAATAAATATAAAAAAGAGATTTATTCAAAGGAGAAAAATATCGACAACTGCATTTCGAGAAAATCTTTCTCAATTATCTCAAAAACTAGGCTGGATATAAGAAGAAAGTAAGAAGCCTCTAACAATCGAACGTAGTTAATAATAAGTTCTGTCGGGGTTTGCGTGTGTGACTCGGTTGAATCAAGGTCTTGTCGTGCATGTTGTTAAAAATTAGACGATAAGAAAATTCTGAACAAGCTGACAATATGAATGTAAAACGTCGATTCAACCGAAAAAAGTTATTAGAAGTAATACCGATAATCGAAGTTTACGAATATGTAACTGAACATCGTCCTTACAGTGTTCAAGGTTTGTGCTTCGAAGCGTCGGGGACTAGAACTGCAATTCTGTTGTTTTTACCCTAGTAGCACAATTGGTTAGCTGACGGTTGGCCTTCAATATCCCTAACGGTTAGCAGCGGTCAATAAGGTATACAAAACCAATAGTACTTTTGTAACGTTAGGTATCGATTATCTCTAGGTCAGGAAAATTAGTGATAATCAAGCTACGCTTGGCAGTAAACGCTTGAGTGACACAAGCAGGTCAATGCTGAACCAATTCAGTCGGTGCACGATTGGTTGAAGATCAGTTGCCAAACGTTTTCAAGCATGTGACGTCACTATCGGCAGACGATTTTCAGAAAATTTTCACAAGATCATATAAGTATGCAAGAACGTTGCAAGCCAATGTAAAACACTACTTGCCTGACATTTTGCTGCTATAATGATGCACCTATTCATTGTAAGTTGATAAAATAAATCGCGTACTCGAACACGGCACATGCATCATATTGAATTAAGTAATTCTTAGTATTGATAAGTGCTCGAAAGGAATTGTTCAACAGTATTTTTTCTGATGGTAATCTCATAGATTACAAGATATCCAAAAATATTAATGGCGATCCTGTCCAAAAATAGTTGCATATATAAAATGAAAAAGATATAAAAGCAACAATTTAAAATTGGCATATTTTAGAAACCAACACAATTCCAAAGATCATGATTAAACTACATATAATTATCTCTATCATGATTTAAAAACATGCCACATTTATATAACTAAGAGCATGATTGTATCTTCCTAAGTAGTATTATGTTTTAATTACTCGTCCCTGTTCAATATTCAATTGAAACAATAAGATGAACTTTGCGTCGCTATCACCAATTATCAAAAATACCAACGAAATGTATGTGCATATATATAAGCATACGATGAACACAAACATTTTAGTTGTTGCCTTATTAGGTTGGGAGGAATGATTGTAGCGCAGCTGTTTGTGGCCTTCGTCGCCCTATTTGGGCTTTCTCATGCTCAATGGAACGAAAATATGTGGGACAATAGGAACACCATGGTCCATCTATTCGAATGGAAATGGAATGATATTGCCAGCGAATGCGAGCGTTTTCTTCAACACAAAGGATATGGTGGTGTTCAGGTACGAAATCCAGATACAAAAAGGTAATCCTCCCAAATGAATCGTTTTATTTAATTAACACAGGTTTCACCGGTAAGCGAAAACGCAGTAATTACCAGCGGTACCTTTAGACCTTGGTGGGAGAGATATCAACCAGTAAGTTACTTGATAATCACTAGATCCGGTAATGAAGCTCAATTTGCTGATATGGTCAGGAGATGCAACAATGTAGGAGTCAGGTTCGTTACGTTTTAGCTTGTAATTATGTTAGTTAAAATAATAATAACAAATTATACAATTGAACTGAGCCAACTTCTATTCAATTATTGGGAGCTACCGCATTATATAAAAATAAAAAAAAAAACAAATTGGGCAGGACCTTCAAATTATCTTAACCTTTATTCAAAGGATGCATAGTTGGGACGCATTCATTTATTAACAGTAAACTACGTTAATGTTGTAGAATATACGTCGATATGGTTATTAACCATATGACAGGAAACATGGGAACCGTTTATGGAACTGGCGGTAGCGTAGCCTACAGTGACACCAAATACTTCCCAGCAGTACCCTACGATCCAAGCCATTTCAATCCCGAATGCGAAATCAACGACTACACTAACCCTTACGAAGTTAGAAATTGCGAATTAGTTAGTCTCAGGGATCTAAATCAAGTAAGCTTACTAAAGTAATCACGTATGTGTTACAAATATCAATTGTATAGGGAATCGAACACGTTCGCGAAAGAATAACAACGTTTATGAACAAACTCATCAGTTTGGGTGTTGCCGGATTCAGAATCGACGCTGCCAAACATATGTGGCCAGGTGACCTACAAAATATTTTTGGTAGACTCAACAATCTAAATACTGGACACGGATTCCCATCTGGCGCAAGGCCTTTAATCTTCCAGGAAGTAATCGATTTAGGTAAAAATTCGTCGCCAATAGAATACAAAGTGTCCTAAAACATATATTCTAGGAGGTGAAGGGATTTCCTTCACCGAGTATCTCCATCTCGGCCGAATCACTGAATTCAGATACAGCGACGAAATTGGAAGAGTGTTCAGAGGATATGACCAACTGAGATGGTTATCCAATTGGGGCGAAGGATGGGGCTTCATGGCTAGTGGAAGCGCAGTTGTTTTCGTGGATAACCACGATAATCAAAGAGGACACGGTGCTGGTGGTGACACGATTTTGACATACAAGAATCCTAAACAGTACAAAATGGCTTCTGCATTCATGTTAGCTCATCCATATGGTTCGACCAGGGTCATGTCCAGTTTTGCATTCACAAATACCGATGCGGGTAAATTCACTTAATATCTTTCGTAGCTTAATTAATGATTTGCGATGAGAACAAAGCTATTGGATCAGTTTTTCAAGGTAAATTCTTTTTTCAAAGAAAAACCTTGGGAATGTGAGATCAGGAAGTATTCTTTACGAAACCAAAGTTTTGGTTGCTCTGTTAATACAACTAACGTCCTCAATAGAGGAGAGGTGGATCACCATTGGTAGGAGGTTACTTTCTTTCCTTACTGATGATATTTTAACAATCCGTAATATTGAATACGTATTTTACAAATTTCATAATAGAGGTAAATACAGTAACTATCTTAAATGTATGAGAAACGCTCAGAAACAGCAAATATTGTGCCAGTGTCACGCAATACTTAAAGATAATGTTAAAATTCCCCTTCTCTCCTACTTGTCAAACTTTTTTGGCTTTACCTGTGTTAGTTTTACGTTTAATGGTGTATACATGTAATTTGCTGCTTTAAATCTAATTCCACTCTTCGTTCCTGAAATGAACTTCTTTTGAGTTGTGTGCAATTGTTTTTTCATACTCAATGTTTGAAAACATCAAGCTATTAATCAAACACTTACTTTTCTGGAGAGTGGAGATGAATAAATACAATTTAGCGTTGATCAGAAGCATTTGAAAACGACAAAACTCGAATTTGGCAACTACAAAGTCAACTCTTGCTACATTATCATATAGCAATTTTTCATTCAATTTTTACAGTTTCATTTGATTTTATTAGGTATTGTAGTTTACGTACATACACAACAAAGAACGCTCATTACGGTCTGTGTTCATAATGGGTGTATGCAGCCAATATAGCGTGATCATAATTTTTTTTTTGTTTTTTAATAGATACAACAACTACGTTCGATGTAGCGTTCTATTTTATACTTTATTTTATGATGTTCAAATGCAACCCGTGAATATTAGGTTACTCCCTTCAGCCAAGCACTGTTTCAAATTTTAATATTAGGTACAACTGTGTTCATAATCGCACATGTTTAAATACATTTCCGTTGCTCTCAGCTTCTTAGTAAGTTTTTCAAAGCCTTTCTCCCTGAATACCTTGGCGTTGTTTTGCTTCATCGAACCGCATCCGCTCCTGTTAGGCGGGCCATCTCCATTAGTTTATTAAGACCTCACATAAAATAGTGTAAGAAACGTAGAAATTCTTGGAAGACCCAGTTTACATGGAACACAACTTCTAAACATGATAATTTCCGTTAAAACAGCATTTTGCTTATTTATGTGTTACGTTACATTCGCAATGAATAGAATTTTGTTAGCATATTTTATTCATTTCTTAATCTCATTGTAAGTTATCTTAGCAATAGATTGCGTAAGAATAATATTTCAAGAGGCTTTACAATCACAACCAGTACATGGATTGGCTAAAAAGTATGTTGATTGACGATTAAAAAATATTATATTCTTGCATATCCCAATGGCTATTGCATATTTGCTCTTATATGGATTAACAGAACGGGCAAATTACCTGCAGCGATTGCAATTTTTCAAACTGCCAAATCCTGGGCGATATACAGTGGGCATTGTTTCCAACATCCCAGTGATTTGCATGTCATTACCATCTATCTATATAACATAATAAAATGCTGTGTATCATACTGAAGTTCGTTTCAACACGCATTTACGTGCGGAAGAATCTATACTACGCAAAAACTAACAACTTTCACATATACAATTTCACTTAAATTGAAGGAAGATTTAATTTTTACGCTTAATTCTATTTGAAACTGTGCTGTTACGCAAATATCAATTTTCTATCCGAACTTCTCGGATGCTTATGCCTCTTTCTATTTAAGGCCCACCACAGGACGGTAACGGAAACATCATTTCACCCGGAATCAATGCCGACGAAACATGCACAAACGGATGGGTATGCGAACATAGATGGAGACAAATCTCCAACATGGTCGGATTCAGAAATGCCGTTAGAGGTACTGGGCTTAACGATTTTTGGACCAATGGAAATCAACAAATCGCCTTCTGCCGCGGAGGCAGAGGTTTCATCGCCCTTACTAACGGTGGAACAATTGCCCAGAACATGCAAACGTGTCTACCTTCCGGCACATATTGTGACGTGATTAGTGGTAGTTTAATTAATGGTCAATGTACCGGGAAAACTGTTACAGTAGGTGCAAACGGCATTGGTTATGTTTACTTGGCTGACAACGAAGAAGACGGCGTACTCGCTATACACATTAATGCCAGAGCTTAACTATTTGGAATGACCTGTCAATATTGTATATTTTTATATTAATTATAAATAAGAACAGTTTGCAGAGTTTCCTTATTTACATAACGAATACTGCGAGTAACAATTAATGCGAAAGATGACAATCAAAATTGTTATTAAGGGAAATAAAGAGATCTTAAATAAATAATAGATAAAGAGATACTTGCATACATATTTTACATACAATATTTAATCATGCGCATCTATAAGCACAGTGTCCGATAAGAGATACTTATCCTAGATTTCAAAATGTGACAAGTGAAACATCAATTTTATGCTAACTAATGGAACCAACTTTGCTAACTTGTTACAATTATCTATCCTAAGTGTTTTTAGATACATATATTTGATATATTAACAATTTACCCTTGAAACTCGTTTGTAACAATAATATGTATGGTGTAGGCAGTATAATTTCTTATCGACCAAATTGTGCTTCGTGAACACCACCGAACACCGAGACAAAAATAAAAAAATATTATCGATACCTATTTATATTCCCTAACACTTAACACCGCAATAGGGAGAGGGAGAACCCGAAGGTATAAAGAGGACTGGAAACAAAGAAAGAGGTCAGGTTGAACGAATTATGTGTAGCGCTAAATGTTATAATTTCTAACATTAGAAGGAATTTCGACTGTCCACTGTAGATAAATAAATAAGTAGATAACTATTAATTACTGCAATAAAAATTACATGGAGGTCATTAAGTATGATCCTACTGCATTTCAATTGTTACTTGTCTCCTTTTCTTTGAATTGTTTGTCTTTGACACTCAGCTACAGGTTTGCTAAGCTGTATGAACTTTTATTAAAATATTGAATGTTTCAAGTAGCATCAAATCTGAGGTGATCGACAAATGCTTTGGACTGTGAACATCGTTAGTCGGGATATCGCAGCTTATATACCTTAGCAGCTAAAATACACCGTTTCTTTCACTTTTTGTTGATACATAAACTAGAGTAATCAATCTAAATCAACACCAGAAGCCATTAAGATGCAATTTCCAAGTACAAAAGTCCCCTTTGATTACAAGTAGCTACTTGGGCTCAAAGTTTTGAATCAATAATTTAAAAGCGTCAACGTCAGACCATTTAGAGATTCTAGTGCAATAATGATAGACAAAACTGTTCTTCTTGTGTAGTAAAAAAAAACAGTTTTTGGACAAGCATATCGGTAAAGTATCCAACCGTTGACCACTGCTGTGTTTACGCAAATTTTCTTAGAACGAATACGAATCAATAAAGGCTTCTCATGTCACGGAAAAGGTCTAGACCTTCCATGCCTTTTACACAATTCTTTGGTCAAACAATTTATTCCCCAGAAAGGAAGCTTGCAATATCCTGACAACAATAACATTGCCAAATACAAACACATTTCTATTGTGGTTTCCCTTAAACGCAGAGTACTTTTGTAATTCGTTACACATGAACTGGGCAAAATCCTCTATAAAGAATTTTTTTAACATACAACTGTACATTTTATTATAAATAGATATTGTGATTCTGCTTCACAGAATATAAGCATTTGAGGTTTAACATCCTGAATCACTAATAACCTATATTTTCAAATCTAAGCGTAGGTTTATATATTCTTTTGTTAGGATAATAACCACCTTCCTGTGTAATGTTGTTAATCTAATGTCAATTTTCTACAGCGCTACGCCGTATGCAAAGATTCGATTAACAACAGTTGAATTAGTCTAAATATGATTATTAATCTTATTTTATTGAGGTTTGAACTTCCTTTATTAACACAATTCTTCATGCTTTCATAGCATTTTCCTAAATAAATAACGGAAACTGTAAAATTTTATTATTACGTTATCGAAAAGTTCTAAACTTACTTTCATCAACTTAGATCATCGACAAATTCTAGTTGAACTAAGTCAATATAGACTAAACTTCATAGCGAACCTTAGTAATCAATATGATCGGTTTCAAAAGTTTGGGTCTCATGTAGTAACTAGTCTAAAGAGAGACGAAATCGTTTGAAGGTGGTAAAAGGGACAAACTTTCCCAACATATAACTTTGCTGCCACAAAATGTATCAAAGACAAGTTAAAATTATAATATAAGATGATTAAATTCCAACAAAAGAAAATATTTTTTATGGATAAGGACCTTCTAGAAAGAGTTTTTTTTACAAACACAGAGGCTAGGCAATAAAAATTTACGCACGTACATAATCATAAAGTGGCATGTAGCGTGAAATGGGAAATTTCGTTGCTACATTGTTAAAAAGGAATAGAAAGTAATTCAAAAAGGAGATCTTCCGGAAGTTTATAATGCCCATGGCCGTCACTTCGTTCTATCAACCTCTTTTATGTACGGCGCTAGTGAAAAGACAAGTAGCTGTCGAATTAGCCTCTACTTAACGAAGATGTAGAAGTAGGATTTGCATATTCTCGATTTAGCAACGCGGTGACTCCTTGCGTTGTGGAATTGGTATCACATCATTCTCCATCTGATAAAAATAAAATTATGTTCAATTAAAGCGGTTGAAAGAGTGTAAAATCCGACTTCGATTCCGGCCCATACATTTACCACAAAACGTTGTTGTACACGAACATATGTTACGTGGGAATTCTCGTCAACCCACATTATTTCCACTGTTACATACACCGTCCTTTGGGAAGATTCGTCAGTAAACAGAATAAATTTTCAAAATGTCTTCAGAGATTACAACCAACGACAGAACAACAGCCTTGGCTGGAACTCGTAAGGTCCCAAAGATTGCACTTATTGTCTGGAGTATGGGTAGAGATTCTATTGCTTCAGAACTTGCCAAACTCTCGCATGATTTACATTTAATCTGTTAACTATTATTCTTGCATTCATCGATAGATTATCTTCAACAATATTAAGTTTATATTAAGTACAACCTCTTCAAATGCTCGACTTAATCCGTTGGCATTCCCACCAATTACTGAGTGAAAATAATCAGTCTCTAATAAATTTCTACAAATTTGTCTGGAAAGTTGACTGCTTGGTTGTGAGGATTTCGTTATCTTTTCCATTAGATTCTCCGAGCTTCCTGTACATTACGCCTTACACACTCAAAAACCAAACTATGTCAAGAAGAACTATAACACACGCATGCACCTTAAAACGGGAGGGTTTGTAACTGCCAACATTTTAATAAACTAAAAATAAGTGTTGAAAGTACAAATAACCTATATCATTGCAAAGTTGCTATCAGAAATAATTAGTACGAAATATGGCAACCCATTTAAAATAAAAAAGTTTAAGGTGGTTGCAGAAATTTGAAACACTCTGTATGCGTGCAAATAATTTTACAACATACACTGTAGTACACTATATATGTACAGAAAATCGTATTTCTTCATTTTTGGTAATTTTCACGATAAACTCCGCGGACACACTAGTGGCACACCCGGTATAAATATGTAGCTAAAGCATTATTGTATCCCCATCTTTGTGTTGGTATGAATTATCCTTCATTTTTATGATACATTTATAGACTTAAAACATTAATCTTAATTACCTGTTAAAGCGCCACGTACTAAAAATACATGTATTAGTACCTTGACAAAGACATTGTAAATTAATCCAATGTCAATATCAATCGTTCGTTATACGTTCGTGGTCATAGAAGGAGAATATACAGTGTGTGCGGAAGTATGCACCATATTATTTCTTTAGTTTTCAAGTAACTGTGTTTGTCTGTTCATTATTAGAAACCAAAAAGTGTTCCAAAATATTTGTCCCGCCGGGTTCGCACCAATACATAAATGTCATTTAAAAATGTTCGAGAATTATTTGACCAAATATGAACAAACGTCATAAAAGAAAATTGTTCGCTTATTTCGCTTATTAGGAATGTATGAAGGAGAAAGAGAGTTGGGAATAAAATGACCTGTACGTGCGTGTACGATCGCGTAAATCATTCCAATCAGTCCAAAACTTAAGGTTGTTATTGTATTACATGTATGGTGGAGGTTGGTGAATCCTGATTTTACTTTCCTAATGTCTTAAGGTATGTAACTAATGCAAAATGTGGGAATTTGTAAGAAATCTGTACTTGACGGGGGGGCACCAATGTTAGCGGCGACATATTTAAATAAAATTTGGTCTCTGCAATTTTGCGCCTTTTTTTATAAAACACTAACTGTTCTAAATAAGGCTATTCCCTGAAATTGTAGGTTAAACGCAAATTACGTAACGTTACTGACTAATTATCAGCGTTACGTTAATAACCACAGGCTATACACCGCGTTCGACTCGTGTCTTCTATATGTGGAATGATAAAAGCAGCAACTCTTCGTCTGTCAGCACATATTACTCAGTTCGCTGCCTTCGCAGAGCAATGGAAGTGCTACTGAAAATATCCGCAACGGTGCTACTGTTCGCCGCATGTGCGTTGACGCAAAAGGATCCAAACATGTTGGACGACAGAAGTAGCATCGTACATTTATTTGAATGGAAATTCTTGGATATTGCCGATGAATGCCAACGATTCCTACAACACGCTGGCTACGGCGGTGTCCAGGTATACTATATATATTGCATAAATACATAAAATACCTACGTATGTACATAAAGCGGATTATATTGTGAAGTGGTGCCTTGCTATGAAGCGTATCGAAATGGAATCATTCATATTTATAGTCGTTTTAAAAAAGTCCATCTTCTACGTAAACACGCAGAAGGGTTTTGATATAATCTATTTTCGAATTCCATTAGAAAATGTTTTACATAATTTCATTTACCTGTAGAGCTCAAGTAGAGCTGAGAAAAATCGTCCGATTAATCTGCGTTGCTAACACGCAATGTAGTTATTAAAATAATTGTGTTGCTGTGCTAAGTAAATTAACTTGCTCTCATTAGTAAACAGCTCATTTGCGGTAGTTAACTAAACTGCATAAAACTAATCGATTTCCGTAATCTGTCGTAAAACTTCGCAGACACGGTCTTCCCATTTGCACATTGTATATTCCGTTTTGACTTGCTCAATGATGCAATTCCTCCATTATTCACGCATTCTGTAATAGTTATCTGCTATTAATTTATTTTTTTCGTATTATTTTTATAGCTAGAACAAGATTTCAAAGAGAACCAATTATGGAAAACACTGCAAGTAATAAAATTAGAGGTAGCACAACAGCGAAAATTCAGTTTAACGACTCTAATAAAAATGTCTTGAGTAGTGGTATATATTAATCTCATCGACGAATTCCACAAGTGGGTTGTAACAGGCTAAGATTAAAATTTCAACCAATCAAATAATTTTTAGCTTCTAATAAGCTTTAACCCGATGGCAGGTACCTCAACATAAGCCACATTGTTTTTGTCAATTGCCATCGAAAGAGAAGTGGAGATCAACGAGAACTAAAATCTAAGCAAGTTTCTTTGTTCTTCGTTGGTTGATTACTCTCACATTAAAACGAAATGTTTACATAACATGTAGCAACTTATGTTTTATTGGAACTTAAATAGCAAACATTGATAATTCATTATTTATTCAAATATTTGAAGAACTTTTCAACAACATATTGAATGCACAGGTGGGACGTTCATATCAATCCCTTGGAAATGAATAGTAGGTCGTATAATTTATTTTAATAGCTCCATAAGAGAAACAACGACAACGTTCTTACTTATCGATTCTATTTTGCGTTTTCCTCACACTTTTCTTTCATTCAACGTCAACATCATTACTTAACCTACGCTCATTTTAACATTCCTCCATATTTTTTTTCTTTTTTCCCGGCAGTAATTTGTTTCATAATGACTCTTTTCCGAGGTACTTTATCCTTGAATAATTTCAATAATTTGATTGCGTTGTTGTTTGATGAACATACTCCATACAACATGATTTTCTTTAAAAGGCCAAAAGCTCCTTGGCTTACTACAGATAATTTGAGTTGATGGTTGAACTTAAAAGTGATGCGAAAAGTACGCAAGCTGCTTTTAATTACTATAAACAGATGTTAAATTTGACTGGAGCCAGTGTGTACTGCCGGACAACATATCTGATACTAATGCTATTAATGAATATTTTATTAGTTCTTTCGAAATGCCCAAGGTAGGGGGCCTCTGCCATCTCTCTAACCGTCGCCCAACACCATTTAGCGAACTATTCCAATATTATCGATAGTGGTTGCAGTTTAGACAATCCCGTACCTTCATTCTCATCAAAGTTGATACGATCACGTTTGAAAGCAGCTGCCCAAAATTTCACTCTGGCAATGGTAACGCAGAGCACTTATCAACGGCGTCAATTTTTGTTGTTGTTCGCTGTTAAACAACAATTGTGCGTACAATAAGACTGACATTTTCAAAAGTATCTTTCAACGCATGCGCATTTATATTACTAATATTTTTGACGAATCATCTTTTTGGTACATGAAACTTTTCAGACTACCTTCGTATAGTTGTCCCAAGAAGTCTGTTATTGAGGATTAAATGGTGACAAAGTTGCAAAAAAGATCATCAATACGTGTGATCCGAGACCGTGGAAAAAGCTTGAATAAAGTACAAATACAAAATTTCACTTTTTGCCCCAATATTACTGCTATGTCGATGTATTGTACATTCAAAGATGGCCCTTCTATTACAATTGCATTGGCGATCGTTAATTACTCAAGGGAGAGCGCATAAATATTGGTGTCACGCGCTTGAATATGATCGAAATCGACAAATTGCGGCCGTAATGAGAATACGCCTGTCAATACAAACATCGGGAAAATTACATTATTGACTCACAAAATTTGCATTTAATCATTTAACCGCGATAGGTTCCCTACATTTCCTGTCCAAAAATAGATTCGATTTAAACAGAATTGGGTAGAAAAACATCTTATTGTATACAATGCATCAGTTATGGAAATTTAGTTTACGCATATTATCGAACCGCATTTCCTATATGATTAAAATACGCAATTATCTACCAATTTACACGTTTGAAGATTGAAATAAATTGTTGAAAAATGCGTATTTCATAGGTTAACAGAAAATTTAGTTAACTCAAGCGGATGTTGATTTTATATATCAAAATTTGTAAATCTTAATACTTAAATGTTCGTTAACATAAGAGTATGGCACATAATGGGGGCATATTTATATTTATCTTCATTTAAGTTTTTCATATTTAATTTCTTATAATTGCAAGATTGCAAGGGGAAGCAGCGTTAATTGCCTCATACCTCGATTTCCTTGTTTAAAAGCAAGCTGCTTTTTATATAGTAACGCGATGTCTGCATGCCCGCCGAATTTCATTCAAATTGGTGAGACCAGCTTGACTGAAAATCATCAAGAACTGTTCAGTAACCGGTGCTAAATCAATACATTTCAGGTTTCTCCTGTCAGTGAAAACGTTGTAATTACAAACCGACCGTGGTGGGAACGATACCAACCTATAAGCTATAAAATCATAACCAGATCAGGGAATAAAGATGAATTCCTAAACATGACAGAAACATGCAACTCTGTTGGTATTAGGTATGATATACAGGATAAAAGTATTGCTGTTTCGTCTTTGAATACCACCAATTGTTATTCTTAATTCTTAGGATATACGTCGATGTAGTCTTTAACCACATGAGCGGTAACCGAGGTACTACTTCAGGCACAGGTGGTAGCATAGCGAACACTCAGTATAAAGACTATCCAGATGTTCCATACAGTTGGAATGATTTCCACAACGGATGCTTTGTGAATAATTATCAAGATGCCAAGAACGTGCGTAATTGTGATTTGCTTGGATTAAGGGATTTGAAACAGGTACGTACTAAAAGCATTATTACAAACGTAATGTTATAGTAGAACCTCAAAATTTAATTTACGTATAGTTTCTTGCAAATGATTAGAAAACTACTAAGAACGTTATAAATTATTTTGTTGAGCTCTCTATTCTGAATGGAATAGATACGTTTGCAAGGTTTTTTTACATGTTAAAACACTTCTTTAAAAGACCTGTACCAAAATATACTGTCTAGAGAAAAATTAAATTTTTCTAAATATTTGTATCAAAATAAAGACTTCATTGGATGTTCAGCAACAAATATATATGTGTATGATCCATTCTTACACTCTCGATTACATTATTAGATTTAAAAAGTTTTTGAAGACATATTACTTCTTCATATTCTTGCTTTGTTTTATTGGATTCTCTTCATAAATTACGTGAATTAGTTTTCCTTTCGCTACGAGAGCTGCCTTTAAGAATTTTACTCTCTGGTGGATGAGTACCTTTACTCATACATCACACTCATCACTCTTACATAAGCTCTTCATTTGAAGTTAACGAGAACGCAGAAACACACTTGTACGAATTACACTTAAACATGTCCTAAAAGGGACGAATATAATTGATGAATTCACGCAGGAAATGAGATTTTCCAACATCGCCAACCACAACGTCTAATTTTCGAAGCATTTACAGTGTCGAAAGGTACTGAGAATTGAGAAGGGTCATCTTAGTTCAACTTATTCTTCCTTTTTAGGAAAAGGAGTATGTACGAGGAAAAATCGTCGACTTCCTGAATGAGCTGGTTGATCTCGGTGTGGCTGGTTTTCGCGTGGACGCCGCCAAACATATGTGGCCCTCTGACCTCGAAGTTATTTACAGTCGCGTCAAAGACTTGAATACGAATTTTGGATTCGCACCTGGCACCAGACCCTACATATATCAAGAAGTCATTGACCTAGGTAACGGGTATTTTTTTTTTTGTTCAAATTCCTTTATTTAGACTCTGAACGCGATTACATAAGATACAATACACCTTCCTTAGATATGTAATAAAACGCAATTTCACCAAAATCTGCTTATATCTCATATCTAAACTGTACAATTGTAGCATGTATTTTCATTCACGAACATTGCTGTTTAAAGTTTTGGCTCTTTCTAGTATAATCCAAACAATGTTCTTAAAACGTCCCGATATACAAGTAAAATATGAGTTTATAGGACAAGAAAAGTTTATAGGTTTAATAGCAAGATTCTTTTATTAGCAGTTAGATCCATGATTTTGTAAATATTTCTCTTACATGTCTACTGATTCGAAAGAATCGAAAATATTTTCTTTACTTCTTGTTAACACTTTGAATATTGAAAATTGCTGTAAATCTATCGTTCGTATCGTACAATAAGTACTTGCATGTTTTGCCGGAACTCCTACGTCATCTTAGAAGTATATATCAATTCCGCTTATCACGCAATTTCACTGTCAATCTTATAAAAAGCCTACAACGTACATTGGTAGATTTTCTCGCATATATGGAAACGTTACAACTTGAAGTCAAGAAGAAATGCTAGGGTAAATAATGTACGATATATACGCGTAAAAGTAAAAAAAAAACTGAGTTATCGCCAAATATACAAAATATATTTTTAACCCTTCATATACGTTTTGTATCTTAGGAAGCTGTAAGCAACAAAAACTTTTTACAAAGCATTGTTCTAAAGCCCTTAGGTAAAGAAATAAGGGAGACTTTAGAGCAATAATAATATGAATACGCGTTTGAGGTCTTTTAATGTTGTTACGTTTAGATAAATTATTATTGACCTCTAATATAACCGGAGGTAACTAAGTACATCCTCCTGATGTAATTTATTATGTATGCAAATATGTTGTGGAACTTTTTGTTCCTTCTGCTTCTGCCCACTATGGCAGGGATGGCAGGCAAGGATGCTTCAAATATATCTTTAAAAACATTTTTCCATACTCCATCTTGTAATATGTTGCCTTTAGTTCAATAACGTAAGGCCTAAGAATTTTCTAAAAAACGTAAATACCTCTTATTTAAAAACCCTCCTGACTATTCATCAGTAAAAATATTAAAAAAATTGTCTGATTGTAGCAGTATATAAAAGGCCAGAGATTGCTTACTACATTAAAAACCCATTTAAATCAATATTTGCTTCATTGCTCGAGAGGGCTTCGCAATGCGGAGTGAAACGCATCTTACGATTTTCTAAATGATTAAATATAAATTATTTTTCTTCTCGAATTACTTCTCAATACAGACAGAAATAACTTATTCGTACGTAATTCATTTCAATCGCTAAACGTTTCATCATATAATGAAAGTATCAGACTGAGTCATAGGTAACATTATCTATGAAAAGCCCCAAATTATCCGGAAATGGTTATTGTATACAATGAGGATTTATTGGTTATTTGACCGTTAATGCAGAATTCTTTCAATTTCGTATTAACAGGCTATATATGATTGTTTAACTCTTTAAATTCGAAAGTTTATAATAAAAAGGTTTAAATTTCATAAATATTTAGAATATCGAAGGAGAATTTGAAAGCCTAACTTAAATTAGTAACGCAACTGTTCAAGTTTCAATTTGGTAACATCTTAAATGTGTTTGTAGACAGTACAGAAAGTACCTTGCAAGAGATGAGGTCTCAGTAATTAGAATGGCTATCAACAGGTCTACTCAATAATAAATAAAACAGGAATTGTTTAGCAAAGCTCTAAGGTGACAAAATATACGTGAGTAATTCGAAAATTTCAGGCCTAAACATGGAGGTGGCGCTACTCGTCAGAAATATAATTGCGTTTGTGTTGGGAACTACTTTTGAAAAATTTAGCCATGTTGGACGCTCAGTTGTTATTTAAACGGTCGTTTGTATTAGTCGAATATTTTTGTAAAAATTGAAAAAATCGAATGTCGGGTTGCCATTAAATTCTCGCATTTGAAAAGCAAATACGCTCACGCAAATTATCCCAGCAGACTATTGTATTTTTGGGGGAAAGCTTTTGGTTGAAATACGAATGTTCTCATACGAACTATTGTTCACATTATGAAGTAAACCCTTAATCTTGATACCACACATTAAAACTAAGAATAATTGTATAAATCGTCCTTTCTCATACATGTTTAGGCGGAGAAGCAATATCTAAAACAGAATACATCAACATGGGAGCAGTAACAGAATTTAAATACAGCGCCGAAATAGGACGAGTTTTCAGGGGTAAAGATAAATTGCATTGGCTAAGAAATTGGGGACCTGGTTGGGGATTTCTGCAAAATAGTGAAGACGCCTTGGTGTTCGTCGATAACCATGATAATCAAAGAGCAACAGGAGATATATTAACATATAAGAACGCAAAGCAATACAAGATGGCAATTGCGTTCATGCTCGCTCATCCTTATGGATCACCACGAATTATGTCTAGTTATTCTTTCACAAATTCTGATGCAGGTAAATATTTTTTAACTCATTTTTGTAAGTATTTATACTTAATAAACCCAACACACTATGTACATTTTTAAAAAATCGTAGTTATTTTACTTTCAAGCATGGCCTTATTTTGCTTTCTGCAAATTCTATCAATCGACAAGTTTACGAAGCTCTTTAGTTTGCGCTCGTCGGGATTTAAAACAGGGCATATAGAACGATAGGTGGCTTGCTTACTAGAAGAAATAATTAATACAACTGAATCTATTATGTAGACTTGCGCGGTCATCAATAACGCTATGCCTTTGGTTCCCGTGTTGAAACCGTATCGTTGTCGTAGCTTCTACCAACGTTTCGTCCTCACTCTCATGAGGCATCTTCAAGATTGTTATTGCAAACTGACTAAGTACTATTCGTTCGGGAGGCGTTTATACGGCTTGTTACGTCAATGAACCGTGGCGGTTGGCAGTAGGTTTAATCAGTTGGGATTTCCAGGCATGATGTTAGAAGTAACCATCATCGCGGTTTAAATTATTGGGAAGTTTGGATTCACGGACTTTTCTATTATAATAGTGAGGGTTACAAGTAGAGTTAAATTGCATTTGGTGACCAGTTTCCAATCTATACCCAGCCAGCGTGGACCCAATTACACGCAACAACCGGGAACAATGCCCGTGCTGTCACACGAGTGCTTTGTTTCACCGATGTACACACTACCGCACGAACATAGAATCTGGTAGACACTAGGATCTTTCAGATGACTGCGATCTTTGACGGGAAAGTAGTCTGGGAGTTTCAAATTGGGTTTGAAGATGGTTTTCATGTTATTCCTGAATAGGATCTTGCTGATGCGATCGATGACACCTTGAATATGAGGGGAGATGGTATGGAGAAGGGTTGATGTGGCGGTTAATGGTTGCTTGAATATCTTATCTAAAATGATTATTGCCGATTTTGATAATAATTCTTGACGAAGCGAATTGGGTTCAAATATAGAAATGGTCCTTTGTATAAAAGAATTAATAACACCAAGTTTTTCGGCAACATAATATATTGCGTTGCGTTCTTGAAAATCGATAAACATTTATTAATATAAAAAACAAATGGTAAGGGAATTATGAAGGAACCCTCCTGAATTCATGTTAGTACGTCTCTTAAAATTTCCTAAGCGCTTGTATAATTACTCAGTAATTTTGCTTTATTTGAATCTTTTAGGTCCACCAGCCAGCAAGAACGGTAATATAACATCTCCTGGTATCAACGATGACGACACTTGCACTAACGGTTGGGTGTGCGAACATAGATGGCGCCAGATTTACAATATGGTTGGATTTCGAAACACAGTTAAAGGCACCAAAATCAGTAATTGGTGGTCAAACAAAAATCAACAAATCGCTTTCTGCAGAGAAGGAAGCGGTTTCGTGGCATTTACCAACGATGGCAACATAAATCGGGACATGCAAACCTGCTTACCTTCGGGAACCTATTGTGACGTCATTAGTGGAAAGTTAAGCGATGGAAGATGTACTGGTAAAAGTGTAACAATTGGTGATAACGGCATCGGATTTATTTCACTAAGTGGCAATGAATTCGACGGCGTATTAGCGATTCATATCAATGCGAAATTGTAACTTAATATGTGTTTTTTTTTATATTTATAACTAAGTGTCTTGAGTTTATTAAAACAGTTTCATTCTACTTTTATCGCTTATGTATACCACCTAGTATAAACTAAGATGCAGGAGAATGTCAATATATACAGTGGGCCATTGGTTACCGAGTTTGTTAAGTTCAAATAAAAGATATATACATTCTGTTATGGTAACTCAAAAACATTTATTGATGATGAAAGGAGGTAATATGCCATTTATTTATGGAAAAGGTAGTTATTTAAATAGCGACCACGGCTTCTTGTACAGGCTAGCATCCAAATGTCGCAATTTACGATGACTCTTGCTGGTCTATGGCCTCAGTTTCGACTCGAATGGTGCGTTTAAGGTCTTGAATTATTCGTACAGCATTGATATACACTTGACTTTTCATGTAATTCATTCATTCGTAGTAAATAGATTGTTTGAGCGCGTTGTTGAAACCAAAGCTCATTCACGTGAAATTCATTCAATTGTGGCCATAAAACGTTAGTTATTATGTCACGATAACGTTCTGAAATCACCATATTTACGGTTCAAGCTGCCCGATGATGCTACCATAATCCTCACATTTCAACCGTAAATGCGGCAGTTATGTTTGTTACACAATCATCGTATATTATTGATATGAAAGTGGACTTCATCAGGATTTTCGATAAAAATGCTCGTTTCTTTCAGTTATCCAAATTGCGAAACGACGAAATTGTAATGATCCGATGACTTTAGTTGCTGTTTAAATTGTGTAAAATACGCCGAAGGGCGGTTTGTACAATATCCAATTATTGAGAGCGGTCCCCGGTTGTTGTCACATTGAACATGTTTCCTCTTACTTCTAAATAAAACAAACACATCGTTCTGGCTTTCTCTTCCATTGCAGGATTTGCAAATAATTACAATCTCCTGGGACCCTTCTACTCTGCAATGAATTTTAAGTGAATGCAACTCATTACGACGACTGTCACGATAACGAAATGAAATCAGGATTGAAGGTTCATTGCAGAAATTCGTCGTGTTAAATATGTATTTAAGTATGTATATACAGGATATTTCACGATATCCGTTATTTACAAGTTTTACCGATTACTATGGATGAAACTCTGAAGTTTTTAATTGAATATTTCCGGCTAAATCGGATGTGGTAACCAACTTAGCTCTTTTTACTTCAAAAACCGTATGTCTAGGAGCCTACAGCGTGCCTACACTGCTTTAAAAATGATTTATCCCCACCGGCATGTCGTTAATCCGAGAATTAAAACACATTTATGTAATTCCCTTGTTTTATTCCAACTTAATTTTCGTGATGTTGTTTGTGGTCCGTGTCTTACTTATCTTCGGTATCAAGAAATATGACAAAATCAGCCATATGTTGAAGAATCGTAACTGGCTTAATATGGAGCTGTGCTGCTGTCTGTAGAAGCAGACTTTCACTGTTTGGTAGTACTTTCGTAACACCAGCGTGTATGAAAAAGGTGTTGCTAAGTGAAGTTCTGGAATTTGCCAAAAGAATAGGTTTACTTAGAAAACTTTCGAAATTCATGCTCACCCTACAATAGATCTGATTGGTCGATGTGGATGGACAAATCCATTCACTCGGTATTATCAATGTAATGTAGTGTAATGCGAAAATAATGCCTCGAGTACTAAGACTCGTTAATTTTTGTTAATTAACACAATGGGAAATAAGCAGAATTGTTGCATTCTGCGCAGCTAAAAAATCGACTAAAATAACAACAAGAAGAGTCAATGAAACATAGCTGCAAGAGACGCTGCAGAGGCTAAAAATCTCAAGATGTACTGTGATTCTCTCCTTTAACAGACAGATTTGCCAGCACCAGAAGAGTATTTGATGCATGTTATGGTACTGCATAAATATGTCTGCCCCAGCCATACAATGTAAAATTACATCATTTGGTCTAATAGCTTATCAACTGCGTTTGTTTTTGTTACTATTAAATTAACATCGTCGTCAATGTGTGCAATAGTACATGAATCAACGTAATTAGGAACAGAAAAGGGTTTTTATTGTCTTTACCTGCGGACTTTTTGTTTCAACCCGCATAGTGAATAAAAAAGAGAAAGGCGGAATCTAGAGATCA
This sequence comes from Marronus borbonicus, assembly GCA_902655005.2. Lineage (NCBI taxonomy): Eukaryota > Metazoa > Arthropoda > Insecta > Coleoptera > Scarabaeidae > Marronus > Marronus borbonicus. The sequence continues at coordinate 720,849 of LR737393.1, read as the reverse complement.
CGGTGTGGCGTACTATCCTCAATGGTTCATCGTTTTCATAAACTTAAGCCACGCAACACAATGAAAGCTAAGTCCCTTGAGATGCAGTAGTACTGAAAGAAATTGATAATGTTATCCGCAGTATGTATGGACATATCCGGCAATGCGCTCGTCAATATTATTAAATAAAAAAAATAAACAGAACACATCAGAAAATGCCTAGAAACAATAACCAAAAAATATAATGTTAGTGTATTTTTCTCTCTCTCCTCTTGTTGCGTTTGCCGTGAATTATTCCATCAATACCATGAGGAAGCTAAGCTATCTTAGCATTATATTTTTTGGTTAAAAAAAATAAACTTTCAAACTTAATGAATATGTTTAAGATTTTTAAAGTCCCTTGCATGTTTATACGATGGACGAATTCAATGATTACGGGAAGCCTGCAACAGAAAAAGATTCTAAAAACCGTCCTTCACTATTTGCTTGTGAAATCTTATAGTGAACAATTTTATATTGGCTAGGTATGTGTAGATCATTAATTAAATGTGAATATCGACTCAGGGAAGAATTGATAACATATAAGAGAAGTTCTCTGCATGATTTTGAATAAATATTTAGTTGCGAGTCTGGAAAGTTTAACTTACAATCCATTACATTTTCATTTATTATCAGTTCGAACGTTCGTGTGTATATTTAAAGAATGGATGTGAATTTTATCTGGCCTTTCAAAAAATTTGCCTGAATGAAGTAAAGCATAATATGAAGTGCGTAGTACACTGGCGTATATTTATTTAAATTAAGCATATGTACGAACTTGTTCGGCTATACAAATTACGATCATACGCGCATACTTCGCTCTGTTTATTTTTATTGAAACCTGAGATTTTTAACCGGTATTATGTTACGGTTGGATATCTTTATTGTGAAACATCTTCCTTCCACCAGCATCTACAACATGATTGGGAGTAGTTCGCATCTTTTCTCGGAAGATAACTCACAATTATTGGCAATTACTGAAGATGTAATTGTGTAGGCGCAAAATTTATTATAGAATAATATAATATACTGAAACGGAACTTTTTAGGCCGGCCGAAGCAGAGACGTAAGCCAGGGACAGTAATGCGACTACGCAGAAAGGAGCTGTCGTAGCCCCGATTGCAGACTGTCACCCGCTACGCCGTTCCGTGGAGATATAGAAATTAAAACCGAAAGAAACCATTCAAAAAGATTTTCTCTTAAAAAAAAATCTCCTGCGCTATTTTGTTTATTCTAAGCTGTAACCCAATGAAGAGTCCTATAATACATATATACTTTTGAATGACTTTTGACGACTTTGGTGGCAATTTGTTGCGAACCAAATATTTGAAATTCTGCTTGAAGTTTGAGCAGGAAGTACATAATGAGCTTAAAATTCCATCAGCGATTGATTCTATTTAAAGTAATAACCAAAACATCGTTTAAGAACGCCTGTTGGTACAAATAAAGCCAATACCAATGCTTGTTAAAGATGTTAGAAATATTTCAATGAATTAACGGTAACAATGCAACCACCGTGAGATATCGGTCAAAGTTCGTGGTAAATTTTACGTAATTTCAAACCAGCCTCAACGATCAAATTTTAACAATGAAGTCGTATTTTACGTCATGTTTAATTCATTATGTTAGCCAAAGCGGTATTAAATTTCTGAAGGAAACTTCAGCTCATTAATTTTTCAATAACACCAGTTAAGTTCTGCGAAATAAATGGCACGAACCGTATTCATACAAAATTACCGAATATCTCCTTAAGTCGATAAATAATGCTAGATGTGAGGTATTAAATCGCGAGAAAATTAACGTTCTTTCTAAATAACAATGCGATTTGAGATATTACGTATTTGAGGGGATTTTCTAATGCGGACCTTTTGAAATGTTGTTGGGCAAATTTTATATCAAAAGAGTTATTTAATGCGAAAAGGACTTATTTTAACAAGAAAACTTACACTTAAAGCGAATAGTGTTGCATCTTTTTATCCTCCTAGGAATTGCATGTTATTTATTAAAACGTTTTGGCGTAACGTCAGTTGGAAAACTCACTTCGGAATACCTAACGCTTTCTCCGTTGGGCATAACATTTTCGACATGTACGGAAAGAGAAGTGACGATACCAATTTCTATTGTTTAAATCATTAATGTTTGAAAATTAAACTATTTGCAGGTGTTCCTTAACAACTGCTGCTAAAGAAATTAAATTTATAACAGAGCGAGTTGCATAGTGTAAAGACATTAAACGAGCTGCAGTTTTGTGCAGTTTCACTCGTAAACGTAAGAAAAAAATATAATTACTTGCCAACAACATTCCATATTTTCAAACTACGAAGGATTAAGTTGGAAAAAGAGCAATCAAATGCATTGTTGAATTAAAAATGTTACCCATGGTTAATCCTTGCTTGCTTTGTTTACAAAAGGAAGCAAATGAACACATCAACAAACAGCAAATTTAAACACTAATTGAATTTTAATGGAATAGTTCAGCCGCTTTAAACTGCCTTTCACTGCGTGTTTGAAGCGTAGAGATAAGCTTTTATGTTAATTATTTTTTACAATTAATTCTTCTACTTTGTAATACGACGAAGTATTCATAATTGTAGATTTTCCAAAACATGCTTGAAGATTCGCTTGATATACATTGCCTTAAGAATCGAAATTACTCGCTTGATTTAACGGCTGCAAGCCGCTCCAAATAAATAGCAAAGTATTAAGCAAGTCAATACTTAGATATTCATATTAACCAACGTAGCTAACTTCAATCCTACGTAGTTAATGTAAATTTTCCTTGAGAGCAGTATGATTAGTCAAATTATTACATTAACTCCGGTTTATAGAGCACTTTAAATCTGAATTAAGTTCATCTCTAATTAAAATTTAAATCGAGATTAAGTTAGTTACTGTTTATTCATATATTTTGAGCTGGTTTAATTCGTGATGACATTTAAATGTGAGAAATCTTGAAATGTCATAGCTTATTTTTTTCACGTATAATTCAAAAGTGAATCAATATACAAGATACAACGATTAAAAAGAAAACAGCTTTGATATACTCGACCTTTGAAGCATCCTCTATATTTTTAGAATATAGAATTTGTCTGCGAAATTGGTTTTCCAAAGGACAGTATGACTTGCTCGTTATAAAGCAAAGCGTGTGTATGCCACGAGGACCTAAGGACGCCATGAACCTGCTGCATTGAAGACAGAAGACCCTAGAGTAGTATTGAAGATCGTCAAAAACCCCCAACTATTCTAGTACATTCAATAGCAAGGGAGAAGCAATTAATATTTGCTCTGTGTAGGTTGCTTATTCTAAGAAATTGTTACAAATACGGATTTCCATCAAGTGTCAATGGTACCTATACCTCTTGTGCAAACTAAAAATGTTAATGGCCCCGAGAAAATTCAATTCACCGAACGAAATTGGCGAAGACCTTTTACAGATCGTTTAAATTTTACGGTTTCGCTACTCGGATCAACACGCACGCATTTTATTATCTAGAACGCTTCCATGGTCAGCTTGCCTGCTAACCGAACGTTTTTACTACCACTTTGAACGGCGTAATAAACCTTTTTATCTAAAACATCACATTACAGCACTCGTATCACAGATAACTATGTATTAATGTTATCCATTTCTGATCTAAATATAGAGCGTAATATATTTAGGAAGTCTGAAAATGTAATTAATGTTCACGTAAAGTGTACAGCAATAAAATGAGTCAAGTATCAAGGTACAATGGATTTCGACGAAGTGCTATCCGATAACCAGAAGTAAAAAAAACAAGTCTCGCTGGTCTTTTCCCACACTCGTTTTTTTTTTATGTTTAGCTGTGTCTACATAAAAGAAATTAATATTTACCTTCCACGTCTAAAGGGTCAGACGTCTATAGAAACAAGGCAACAAATACCTTTCTGCGTACTCGCAGCAAATTATTATTGGAAAACATGTATTTCTACGAACTTCGTAACTGACTCACGCTAATTTCTAATACCGGAATAATATTGTCATATGGTTAAAAATGGTGGCAGACATAACTGCTTTAGTGTGAAATAATTTTTTTTTAATGGCACAACTAATGTTTTCCAAACATTAGTTGTGCCATTAAATTGCCCATAATGTTTGGGTAATTACACGAATTTAATAGTAGGTAATTATTCCAGTTGTCAGTGAGTATTAATTTTTGTTGAAATGTTTTGTTTTCTTTGTATACAACAGTTAATCCCGTTTTTGTAGATGCTTTGCGAAATCCAATGTTCATGGTCAATAGTCCTCTGTTGAAATTTCTTGGTGCTGTTCCAACACTCTGCTTTTCTTTCGATAATTACTTTTATTGCATTGTATAGACAAATAAAGAGGTAAAGAGCGATAGGGTGTATTAACGACCACACTGAGACGATTATCTGTTCAGTTTTAAAGACATCTTTATCAATTAATTTAATGGGTGAATGATGTTTAAACGTGATTAATGACATCACAAAATTAACTTAATAAAAAATTAACATGCTAATCCGCGACGATGCATTTAATTCTTTCCTGTAAGCTGAAGGTTAGAATTTTACTGATTTCTAAATAAGCATTGTTAATTCTTCTGCAGCTTCATTCATTTCGATTGAAGAGAATTGTTTATTAAACTTGGAAATTATAGTCTATGAATGCTAACGGCGTTTGTTTTTTGTTTTTGCGGCCGTAATTTATACTTGTCTAGAAACCTATTTAGCCCCATCAGATACGCCAAGTGATGTTTAGTTATTTAAAGAATAGAGTTTTTCGAAATTAATAAAATCTAAGAAGTGCCATTTTTCAGGAATTGAACAGGATTTCGATGAGATTTTCTTGTCTTGTGTTTTTTTATTCTTTTCTTCGTTTCAAAATTGGAATTGTTCATTTTTTTAAACGTTTTCAAAATTTCATACATAACATGTACGAATCTAATCAATGATACTCTAATCTCTGAAAATATCGAAATTAATAACCAATTAATAGATCTCTGTAGTGAGCAAATTAGTAATGCCCCATGTTCTGCAATTGTAACAGGGATTAGAAAACTCAGCCATAACAATATCATAACTTCATTTAAAATATTCGAAATTCTGCCAAATATCGCTTATGAATTATCAAATTATCAAACTCCGTAAGGAAACGTAAAAGGTTTGTTGTTTGTATGTTACCCGTGCATCTACCATATTTGTAAACTCGCGAAACATCTAACGAACCTCGATGAAATGCGTTAAACATGATCTGTACAAACATATTTCAAGCTTCAGATTCAACAGGATACAATAATACCAAAAACTTTTAATTAACCTCAGAATTTGAAATTCATTGCTTGTAACCACCAGCACAGACCGTGCTAATAACCCATCGAGTTCCTGACTACTCGACGCGACGAAAACTTTCGATAGAGAAATATCTCTTAAAACCGAAATTATAACGTGATACTATAAACAGAGTATTTCATTTTAAAATCCAAACTTGAATTGTTTGTAACAGAAACTAAACACTTTTTTAACTAAAATGAATTTTCCAAATCACCATGCATACACAGTCTGTTAATGTCCTAACAATTCAATTTTCCAAAAATGGGGCTTAAAAATTAATACAATTTGAATAACTTATCAAAATCTTAAGCTTCGAGTAAAACAAAAATATCCACAGATTCGTCTTAAGGGTCCATAAAACGTATATAACCAATATCGAAGCAAGTATACGTTATTAAGAATATTCCCATTCAAAGCTGGTAATAACAAATTCTTACTTTTTCATACAAAGTTGCCCAACTTCGTAACGTATCTGTTGTGGCGGCGAATGTATCCAAAGCGCAAGCACACACATGTACACTGCCGTTCAGTGAAGTTCAGTCATACAATAAAAATCTATTATATCACACTGTATACAATTATTAATACAGAAAATTAGAAAAACATTAAGCATACACTCTTTTCTAAGGAATTTCTCGGAAGTACCGATCTTTTCAAACGGGTCGCTTGGGAATTATTAACGAACAATATATTTAGGAAATATACCGCAGCATCACTCTTGTTTATTTATCACAGGCGTAAAGATATAAATTTGTTTCATTTTACTGTTAAACGTGTGTCGGTGTGCAACTGTCGTTTTTGCGCGAAAGTTTTAAGAAAATTTACTTCAAAATGGCACATGGAAAGCCTACCAGTGTAGAAAAACGTTCACGCATTATTACGCTGTTTGAAGAAGGATATTCGGGGCGACAAATTGCTGAAAAAATAAATATGAGAAGTTCAACAGTAAATGACATCATAAAGCGATATCGGACAACTGGAACTATAGAAAATCGTGTTCGTCCTGGAGCATCTAGGAAAACAACAAAAGCTGAAGATTTGAGAATTGTATTATTAAGCAAACGCAATAGAAAATGAACAGCGCCACAAATAGCAGCCGAAGTCAATCGCGGCCGTGAAGAACAAGTTTCGGCAAGTACGGTAAAACGTCGACTTCAACAAGCGGACCTTCATGGGCGCATTGCCATTCGAAAACCCTTATTACGTCGGGGCAACAGAGCAAAACGGCTATAGTAGGCCCGTTCTCATCTAGATTGGTCGTTAGATGATTGGAAACACGTGCTTTGCAGTGACGATTCAAAGTTTGAGGATTTTGGCCAAAGTCGACGAATTTATGTCCGAGGATCTAAAACCGAAAAAATGATGGACTGCATTGTGCCAACAGTGAAGCAAGGACGTAGTTCTGTGTTAATGTGGGGATGTTTCTCGTTTGCTGAGACGGGAGATTTATGCAGAGTGCAGAGTGTAATGAGGAAGGAAAATTATTTTGCAATACTCCAGAATCATGCAGTGCCATCAGGATTGCGTATAATAGGCCGTAACTTTACATTCATGCATGACAACGACCCAAAACACAATGCGTTAGTGTGTAAGAACTATTTAAAGGAGCAAGAACAACAGCACACCCTGAAAGTAATGACATGGCCCCCACAAAGCCCAGATTTGAACCCGATAGAGTTGTTGTGGGATGAACTGGACAGGAGGATCCGAAAAATATGCCCAACTTCACAAGAACATTTACGGAATATTCTGCAACATGAATGGATTAATATTCCACAATCCGTTTTAACAAAACTTATCGAAAAAATGCCTAGAATTGTTCGAGCGGTGATTAACAGCAAAGAAGGTTTTTTCGATGAAAAAATAAATATAATGTTCAGTATGTTATATTAGGCCAGAATAACTTTTTATTTATTTATTTTTGTCTTTTTTACC
>LR737393.1:690584-713183 GCA_902655005.2 Marronus borbonicus | reverse complement strand
AAATTGCATTTTGTTTTTAGTTTCGTTTGTTTCTGTAACCTTTTCATCTTTTTTACTAACCGACCGAACTTCTCTGAACGGCAGTGTATATTAAGATTTGAGGTGTGGAAACGGTTAGTATCATTTAACGTAACTTTTGTTTCATGATTATATGTTCATATAATTATTAACTAAAGAAAAGCACGTAGAAATGTAGGATTATTTGTAAATACACATTTTTACAAGTAAACGTAATTTGTACTGACATAGGAACACCTCCAACATGGACCGCTACTGAATCACCGAGATCGGCTGCTTCCTACTTACATAGGTCTCAGCTTAATTAGTTTCGTCTATGGCGTGATTTACACACTAAATTACCGTCCCAACATTGCCCGGTCTTCCACACTTCCTCTCTACTAAAGGAATTACTTCTCAACAAATATCTCCTTTTTCTCGCCATAAAACGTTCCAGAACAGAAATAGTTTGGTGTTACTAATGAGGCAACAAGTTCTATCGTAAAAGCAATTATTTTTACCATATTCATCTTTATTAAAATACTCCCAAAAGCTATTTACATAATGTCTGAGCAAAACTATAGACCATAGGTACGTTAGAAATAACGCCGCAAATTATTTTCGACGTGTGCATAAACGTCTGTTCAATTTGACAATCTAATAAACAAGCTTGTATATTATGTTTTCAGTTCGTAGAGAATTGTTTGGTACTACGTCTTCTTTTGCGTATGAAAAACAACATGTGTCATAAGTACGGTAAGACACCTCATTAATATTCAAATTGAAATATGCGTTAAGTATCCGTTAACCACCAAACAATATCAGGAATTTTAATCAAAATTAGAGCTAATCACAACCAGATGCTTTAACTTTTTCGAGCAACTGCAAGTATAATTGGTATTTTTTCAGATACCAATTAATATAAGCGAAACAGAAATTCACATTTTCTGTCTGAGAGTTAGTAAAAGCAGCCATTAGTCACGGCTGAACATTCTCTAGGACTCTTGCGGTCTTGACAAGGAACTTGATTTAAGACCCTGCTAACTTAGAGCTATTTATTATAAAAATTAATTAGACGTTTATGACACCTACTTACCATACTGTGCAGACGGTGATTCTTTATACTAATTTTTTAACAAGATCGATATGTTTAGATTGTTATTGTGTAAAATTAAAAAAATTAATATATATGTATATTTAATTTCATGATGATGATAATATCCTCGACAAATCCTTCTTCTCGGACGAACCCTGATTTCACTTTAATGGTCTTACTAACAAACAAACCCTTGCATTTTTCAGCACATTTCAACAAGCGTTAGCCTAAAGATGACCCATTAGACATTGCAATGTGGTTCCTGATATTACAAAAAATTAAAATACATAAAAAAATCAAAATATTTCATTTTCGAATAAGAAACACACATAACACGCTGCACAAAGTTATTGTTATTATTATTATTTTGAAAAATTTTTCTTACAGATAATAAGAAATTATCACCTTGGCATTAATTTTGATGTATATACCCGCAACAACCGCCATAATAAACATAATAAAAATAATATAATTTAATGAAGTGTTAAACAAAACACACACCTGTTATCACGCCAAAGTTTCCCAAGGAGCTTTCCCGAAGTAATCACTCACCAATGGCTCGCAAAGTCGATTTTCGGATCCAAGGAAAGAATTGCTGGTCGCCTGGAAGATCATAAATTTTAGGCCGATTTCTTAAATGAGCGGCAACAGATTTACGAGAGAGTCTAACAACCTCCGAACGGATAACCACGACGCCGGGCGTCACTACGCTCACCGCAAAAGCACGACGAGCAGACTGGCATGGCATTGCGCTACGTTTTAGATTATTCATCGCGAAAGTTTTCTCGAACGCGCGCTTGCGTTTTTACAATTATACATTGCGAGATTACAGCATCGCGTCCACATTAAATATGTAAATATTAACGATTTTTGTGTTAGTGAAATTGACATGCAACATAAACGTTAAATGACGAATACGTACGAGGATAGACTAGAAAGCCTGAAGAACTTTGAAATTACATGATAACAGCTCCGTTATTATATTTTCCAAATTAAATATCTGGCAATCATCGTGACATTATGCCAGACATTAATATTAAAAAGAAAAGCATAGCTCACGCTTACTCTGTATTATTTTGTTTTTTACTTTTTGATGACTTTATTTACTAAACACACTCCATTTGACGAATAGTGAAGTTCGTGGGGACCCTGTACATTCCAAAATTGCAGAAACCCAAAAATGACACTTCGCAGCCACATTAGACGGCAAACTGACTGAAACAGAAGTAATTGGCGAGGGCAAGAGTGTTTTCAGCTGAACCATGAATGGTCTTCTACAAGATAATTTTTTAACAGCTGATCAATACCAATAGAAACTTCTACTTTCTGTAGCAGCTTTCTGATGTATCAGACAACCACAGATTTGACGCGTCCACTTGTACCACAACGCTACTTTTGATATGATGAACATGTTTTCATCAATAAGATAGCGCAAAATAAAGAAGCCGGATTCTTCAGACGATTCACAGAATTTCACGACACACGGCATGAATTTGAACAATACCCTCCTTCTCAAAAATATTAGTGGCGCTTGCACGGCTGCTAAAAAAAGAACTTGTCAGTACGTCACAGATACTTTATGAATCTTTATATATCGTCCTAAGATACTTTTCAACTCAGACTTGTAAATGTAATTTTACATGAACATACGTTACGGTGGCAGCGACGACCTTTAAATTACGCGATTGTTATGTTGTGGGTGCTAAAATTATCTTTCTCCAATTTCAAATACGCATTATACGTTCTAGAAATCATGCAGGATGCTATTATCATAACAAAAACAGACGAAATTCTTCATAGTTACCAAATTATCTCACGCGTTTGGAGTTTTCTAATAAAATGTTTGAAAATATCGTTTTATTGTAAACAATTCTGGAATATAAACTGCTTGAATTATGTAAAATCCTATTTTCAATGGATAAACCTTCACTATTTGAAAATTAGAGGAAGAAATGGAATACTTTATAGTGCACTAGGTACATGCGAGAGCACCGAACACATTAATAATTACTCAAAATAACTTATGGACGATTTCCAATATTTTGATTGGTGTATATGCAGATTGAAAACATCATGTTTGTAACGAATATATTAATTAGACTATCATATGTGCACATTCTTCAAGCAAAGCAACGAAAATAGACAAAATGACACAGACAGATGAGCAAACCGCTACTGGAATATGCCGTAAATGTATCAAATACAATTTCGACCTTGCTGAAGGAAGTGCTCGTGGGATCACATCTAAAATCAAATGTCCTGAGCACCCTCTGTTTAAATCTTGCAGTTAGGTGCTTTATACAAGAACCGGTGTACACATATCCTTGGTAAAGCAAATAAATTTCGACGGACGCGCATTTTCTCTCCATTATAAAACAAACGATTTTGTAATATACTTAGCTTTCATTTTAATGTGTTGAATTTATATTGTGCGCGCTCTATTAGATTTCCTGGTTCTAAGGACAGATGTTGCCTGCTGCGGAATGCTTTCCTTATAAGGAAAGACTAATCAGTACGAAGTGGGAACCTTAAAATTAAGTGATAAACAAATTGAATGAGTTTAGAAAATATTATTATTCACTGCACAATATGTTAGTTAATTTCACTAGATGGACTAGAATTCCAGGTACCAAACAATAAGCACGTAACGTCAAATACACTTTATAAGATATAAGCGCGTTAGAGCAGGACTGGCTATATGGTATATGGTTTACTAAAAATTCTTTCATTTCCTTTTTCATGTTTTCTGAATCTCAGATATTCAAAGGTAAATATAGCAGTTGAAAATTTTCGCGATGTGAGCTATTCTAGAAACCCATTTGAAAAACCAAACAATAAAAAATCGATAGGCACTACGGGTTAATTGAAAATAACACATATATTTACATAAATCTGGCTGGCACCGTAGCAAATATGCGTAACGTACATTTTTCTAACTACAGGAACGAGATTGTTATTTGAAACTGTAGAATAACAAAGTATTTTAATTTCTCTGCCAGAAAGAGAAACTCTTAAAAGTTGAGCACATCCGAGAGAATATCTTAACAAACCTATAGTATACAACCGATTAGATTAAAAGCATGAGAATTCGTTTAAATCGCCAACGAAGTGATCTGACAGATGTTTTGGAATGATTCCAAATTTTAATTCACGGTCACTGCTCGAGATTCCTCCGCATAGCTTTATAATTAAAGCATGTCTTCGCATACGATACGCAAGGACGTACAACACGATATTAGTGTTTGTTTAGTAGCATTTATTTTACGTGTGTTTAAATTCAATCCTGTATTGCGCGATGCTTCTTCTGGATATGCATAAAGGTGCACAACTTCCAACTTTAATCGAATTACAAAAGATTGAAGCAGAACACGTTTAGGTTCTACACGATACTATCTTCGAAGAATAATTGATGAAATTGTTTCTAATATTTGATTCTTCTTGTTCCAAAAAATATGTCTTTCTCTTTATTTGCATAAGATATTTTTGTGAATTAACAATTTATTACCAGATTAATAACATTGCCATCAATATTGGTTAGAAATATAATGATTTCTTTTGGGTTAAATTTGTCGTTTTAGAAGAATTAAACATGGTTCACATGTAGAAAATATAAATAAAGTAGGAGCAATATTGCCCTATCTTTTGACTTCCGACAAATAAAAGCGACATGGTTTGCAACACTACGTCCTCTATAACCTTGGTTGATAGAATAATTTTAAATACCAACAAAAAATAAGCGTATCCCAATATGAAATGCATATCAAAGAATTGGGACAGCAGTTTCCCGACGTCCCGACGATAATAACACAATCTTTCCATTTATGCATGTCACCAACAAATGCCCTCAAACAATTGCAATTTTTGTTTTTGATAATATTTCTTCTTCTGCATCAAATTACTTTTATATTGAGACAAATCGACCTTATTACGTTCCTGTCCACAATCATGCAAACCACTATTATTATTATTATTGGAGGGATAGTTAAACAGAAAGAATTTTTAAACTTCTGGTAAGCCTCCAAATATTTATCAGAAACTTTTCTGAATTTTTTAGGAGTATTTATTAGACCTGTTGCTTATACATTCTTCTTTACAATTTATTCTTACAAATTGCCAATGGCTTTTCTAATTGGCGTAACCTTTGATGTAACATTGACTTTCAACTCACACATAGAAAATGAATGTTTTTCTACTTCAAAATCTTGGGATATTATTCGAAAATTGAACAATTTCCATCATACTGGCGTTTTGAGAGTGTTGTATGAAGCTTATGCAGTCAGCAAGCTAGAATAAACATCCATTATTTGGTATCCTTATTACAACACTGAATATGTAAAGATATGTAGCAATTATCAGTGCATCACAGGACGATTATCTACATATTAGAACATCCTGTACATTATATTATGTTTGTTTTCTACATCGCATTCTAAATATTTTTTAGTTGGTCTTATATACATTTTTCTCGGATGATTACAAAGCTCTTTATATTTCATGATAATGTAAGTCAACAACCGAATCCCATGGTAGACGCTATAGTATATTCGATGCCACATAACCACAATAAAACAGGCTGCCGTTTTATAGGTATTTTTTCAAAGATTTCTTCGCAACTCTCTACCGAGAAGAACAAGGATGCAGGGAGCCGACTAATCTAATAGTTCTATGTTTTGTATTTGTTCCACGCCTTCTACTCTTCGTTTAAAAGCCAGTATTCATGTCATGTCTGAGAGAAAGTGCTTGCTTATACGATAAACTTTTTGTTTCAAATGGTACTTAATTCGAAAACAGAACGAATACGAAAGACTTAATTAGACAAAATTCGTCCTTGCTCGCTTCTACTTTCGACCTAACAAATGCTTGGCAAGAAAGGAAGACGCGAATAAAGTGCAACAATTTTGTGGCCAACAATCGATACTGTAGAAGTTATGTGATGCAGTAATAATTTCGAAATAAAATGATGGACGAAAATGACACACATTCACTGTAGGTATTTTCATTAAAGGGGCGCAACTGACAACAATTGCGTTGTCAGTTAACAAAGTATTGACTTTGTTAATTAATGCCTTAATTAATTTGTCTGCCAATCGGGAATTTATACATAATTTTCGCACGTTTTTCTTGCATGCGCATTTACTTATACGTAATGTTAAATTGATCTTCTTAGATTAATTAATTAGTTTTTCCGGTCGTAAGGTGCGATAGGATCCCCAAGACACTCTTCTAACAGTTTAAATTAGAAATAAATACCAAGTGATGAAGTTTTACGAGTATTAATTTGAAAGAAGGAACACTAACCTGAAGTTGTAACGTTTAGCATAAACTCTAAGTTTGCGAGTAACGTACAGGCACCTCGCGTATTTTTGAATTAACAAACTTCACCTTTATTTCGTATTTACAAATTTATACACTTAGAACATTTAGAATTGTTTAGAGTCCCCTCGCTCCCATCCCTTTTTCGCGATAGCGATTATTTAAAAACAGATAACTAGACCTTTCGAATTGCAATATTAACTTATTCTAAAAATAAACTATTTGCATATGCCAAACTGCTATAAGAAGACCGAACGAAGACTAACTTTAAGATCTTTGACCTTCGACATTACAGGCAACCCTTGAATGTTAAATTTTGCCAACGAACTAAACTTCTTAATAATTATATTTAATTTGTGAGATTATGACAAAGATACAATTGAATTAGATTCTGCGCTTGTCTGTAGGAAAATAATCCATTAAAAATCAAAATTTAAGATGTCGAGAAAATGGAGAGAAGATAAGTTATTTAGCCGTTCCCCTCAAATCATGATAATTTTACCTTCCAACTCTCCCACGACTGGGAGGTCGGGCAAAGACGCATATCTCGGTCAGACGTGGATAGTCGGCTAAACGCGTTCTATATGGCGCTAATCACAGCTCCGTTCAATATTACAAAGTTCTATATATACAGTGCATTATTTATTATTCGCTTTAGTAATAAATAATTATAAGATATACAGAGAAAGCGCAAATCGATGGTCAGTTTAAATTTATATGTTAATATGCTTGTTGCTCTTGGTTGAGTGGGAAATCGACACCAATTGCTTAATTTTAATGGAACACTTTTGTTAAAATATTTTAGCTGAGTTGACTTTATAGAATTCCGGGCGTTGAAATCCTCCTATCCCTCCAAACAAAGAAATCCGAAACTAACGACTCACTTTTCAGCCTCAACAATTCCAACGAAGCTACAAAGGTCATCAAATAGCCAGAGCGAATGGAATGTAGACTGACCACAAACATGACGAGACCAGAGCTAAAAGGACAATAAATAGATTCCAGCCATTCAAATCTTCCGGAACGGATGAGATTATTACGAAATGCTAATATCTCACATGCAATATCTTCAAAAGCTGTCTAGCATAGAGATACGTGCTAACTCAGCGATGCGGCGTATAAAATGTTCCCTGGCATTGTAATTATCGCCCCATCGCCGTAAAGTTAATTACTTCCCAACACGCGGATAGTGACTCGCTACCAGACCCAGCAGAAAAATTTACGGACGACTTTAATGCAACATCCTGGCGCTTGTAATTTTCAGCTGCAGCGTTATTCGATTTGATTAGAAAAATAAGAAATCAGGTTTACTTCCTTTTAATTGTTTTAGACGTATTCATTTTCGGAAGATATTATTTCATTGTAGGTCAGACTGCTACATTTGTCTCCTACGAACAGAAATGAATGTAACACTTGGCATGTTACTAAAACGGTTCCCATTCTAAAATAAGAATTTTATTGCTATATTTATTGTGCCAACGTATAAGATGTACATCTAGATTTACAATATGAATTAGAGTTGTTTAATGCCTTTCTGTTTTCTATAATACAGCAAAATATTTTGTAAATGTAACAACATCGTACCTAGTTCCTATTATTATTTCTCAATTTTGTATGTTTCTTTTTGTTATTTATACTTTATATTATAAATTAATTTGAAATTAACCAAGAATAATCAATTACATCAATTTATTGCTTGAAAAATATAGTTGTTCGAACTTATTTCTTTTATCCTTAGAAAATCAATCTACCTATCACTCTTTACAAAGAACATTCAATGCATGTTTTTTGTTAGCCGATGTATGTTTCAAGCATCTAACACTTATAAATAAATATTGGCAAACAAATGGTAAAAAGAAAGCTATTCCAGCAACAAGGATCAAAAGAAAGTATTAGCATAAACGTTTATTCAAAAATTTGCATTTGCAAAGAACTACATAAACACTGTTTATAACAATGTTGAAACGAGCAGACGCACTTTGGAACTGTTTTATTTGAAGTCGAATAAAAACGTTTGTACCGCCGCAATCCCAAAATAATGAAAATAAGCATGGATAAGATGCTATAATACAAAGAGGTTAACTTAAGATATTTTTAAGGGTACTAAGAAAATTAATAGGTTTAGTTGAGACGACTATTTAGAAAAGTGGAAATAAAATTAATACAAACGAAAAGTCAACAGAAAAATGGAAATGGCGATAAACTTAAAAGAGAAGCCCCTTCTCTTTACACTGTTCAATCTGGAAAGCGTGATTAGAGAGAGCTGATTGCATTGATAAGGCACACTCTTTAACAGGCAACGCTGGTACTTGGCTTATGCAAACGATATCACGCTAGTCGCAAAAGATAAGGAGGAATTAGAAGAACTTTACAGAAGCAGAAAAGAAAGTGGGTTCGAGAAGAGAAAGATAAGTTCATACAATACAGAAACCAAATTCTCGTGATCGAAATAACTAAGCTGACGGAGGCAAAGTGTGCATTTGAAAAGGAATAGAAACCGAATTAATTTGGGCCAAATTGTGTCCAAAAAGATATTTTTGAGATTATATAAGAACAGTGCAGCCTGTAGAAATGATGATCCACGGAATACTCTCGGTGATTTCTGTAGCAATGGCAAGCGTTATATCCGCATGTTTTTTTAAAATTTGATTATCACACAGAACAATCTTTTTATTTCCGTTTGTATTACTCGTTGCCTGAATAAGTCTAATATTTGTCTCTTATAAATTTTCGTCTTGTATAATAATAAAATAAAAGAAAAACAAAATTTTACGAAAAAGTCAGGAATTTACAAAATATTGCACCACGTGTGGAAAATGTTACGTTGGCCAAACAAGAAATTCAAGCAAAAGAACACTTATTGCAATTTAAAAACAGGAACATGCACAGTTCAACGTGGGATGATCACTTCACCAGAACTAGACATGCTTTTGCTTTGACCAACGCACAAATTTTAAAAGGTAGTGTATGTGGGAATTTTGATATTTTTGAATCTATATTATTATATCGGTCTTTAATTGGCGATAATGAAATAAGAGGTTGATTAGCAAATCAAACAGACGTGTAAGTTTTCCTTATTTTTTTTTATATTCAGGGTTATTACCTTTCGGAGGTCCACGATGTACTGATTGTTTTACTTGTTACATGTTGTTTTAGTTTAATAGATACGGATGATGTGTGCAATGTTGCACGAAATGTTCGTCTATATAAATTAAATCAAATTTTGTGAAGGTTTCCCCGTATATATTTTACGATTATCTACAAACTGTAGAATTTAAAATTCGTAAGTGTTGTTTCTCATTTTATTTTGCTTAAAACATTGAATTTTAGAAATGCGATTGTTATGTTTTTTCAATATTTCAGTGCCTGAAGAAGGCCTTATTTAGAACAAAAGTTTACAATTTTAACAAATAATTAATTAATCATATGTGGTGTCGTCCATGTTTAACGTAGTCTTCGAAATTATTTTAAGTTTAATTTGATCTTTAATGAACTAATGTGTAAAGACTATATAGTGTTGAAACACTAAAATAAAGTTGTCGCATAGAGAATTTCACTACACATTCTTCTTGGAACATTTTATGAAATATTCCTTGTTTATTTTAAACAAAATAATTGGCACCACTAAGCCTGATGTAGGTAACCTGTGTATGTGAGTGTTATACATTCATGCCTGGAAATAAATTTATTAATAAGTACTTGGGAATGGAATGTAAAGATAAGTGTAAGCCTTGAATTCTACAATACAAAGACACAAAGAAGGTGTTATTAATATCAGACATTCCTGGGACACTAGTGATCTAGAAGAGAGAGGAATACTCTACCAATTGATGGTGATTTTACGGAATAAATTATTGACCTTTCTTTTGTTTCCTATCTGTACAGACGTTTACCCGGTTCGTTCTATTTTTGGCGTTTCAGGGTTGTCAGGGACTAAATTACACGGAGCACGTATTTTGGCTATCGTTTGATGAAAATCTAGCTCCTCTTAAACCACTTAGGATCGCTCTACTTTGGATTTTCTCTTATCCGTTATTTTTATTACGGAAATGGAACATCTAGCTGTGATTTATCACTGGCTGACATTTGCATAGCTTGATAAACGATTAGATATTAGGAAATATTTTTTCGTCAAGTTTCGTACCGAACTTTTTCTTGAACCACATTATCTCCGCATTTTCCTTACTTCGAAAACTAGTAGTAGACGATAGGATAGGGTACAAATTAATTCTAATTCAGTGCAGTAAATGATTTCTTTTATTTTTGACGTCACATATACATACTTACAAGCAGTTATATATTCCAAAGGAGCGATATAGAACATACCAAATTCTTGCTTGCTTTGATTTTTTCTACTATTCTTACAGGGGGTGGCTGGCGTCAAGATTCTAGATCCAAATTCGGTCCCCGGCGAGTCGCACGATGACGCCGTTTGTGTAAGGGTAAAATATAAGGCTTGCTTCTACAGAAATTACAAACTAGCTTGGATTTATTTTCTCCACAAATGTAAAGATAAGGAAAAATATATTATACCCTTGCGATGCAAAGCTATTGTTTATGAAAAATTTTGCTTTCCAGAAAAAAAATAAGCTTACCCTGAAAAAAAACCGAGATCAGATGTACAGGGTCTTGGTAAATTAAGAATATTTTGCAGAGGTTGCCCTTGTCTTACACCTACGCTATATTTTCTGTTAACGGTAACGATGAAATTTAAGTAATTGAAACAGTAGATTGGCCGTAATTAAAACCAAGGTAAAAATAGAATCATCTCAAGTATACGCAGTATAATTTACAAATTTATCAAATGTCTTTCTGCATCAATTATTGCGCAACAAGAATATTAATTACAGATATCGTATATCCAGTCATGTGGAAATTATATTCGGTTCTTCAAATCTGCGCTCATTCGACAGACGTAACAAGAGTCTCGTCATATTTGGTTCTGAAAATACAGCGAACGAATTAATCTCTATTTACTCATTTACTTAGTGTGTGCCACTAGGGCAACACTCGAATCTATTATCGCAAATTTGGTTATTATGTACACACGGCATAGTTTCATTCATCATCCGAAATTGTATTTACACGTTAAGCTATTGAAAATGTTAACGAATGATTTATATTTACGAGTTAAACGAGTAAACATAAGCGTAGCCAGCAGAACTAGAAATTTAATTTAAAACAATTGAAAAGTATTATATGGATTTAAAATTATTTTAACAATCAAATAAGTATTTCCAAGAGAACAAAGCAAAACATAAACTCGAATAAAAATAGAAACCACCAGAAGCCAATCCAAGAGAAAGAATTTGAATTTTATCCGAAAAAGGAAGGGGACAGGATTTTAAGAAGCAACCTATACAAGACATAACCACCACACATATTTCCTGTAAAAATAACTTTGATTGAACCATTCAATGATTAGTGATTATTCATTCGTTTAGAACATATCAATATTAAAGGAGAATAGAGAAGGCTAGAACTTTACGAGGAAAAAAGGCAACTTTCTTTTATGTTTTAAGAAAGAAAAAAGCCACTACAGAGGAGACCTCAACACCCTGGTAGGCAACAAGATCGGATTATGTACTGGCCACAATTAAAAATGCACCATCAAAAAATTTTCTATTTTGTACAGCTTTTGTAACGCCTGAGAAAATCTTTACTGAGTAAACTTCTATAATTCGCCAGAAAACTAGGTCTACTAGGCGAACCTCGGAATTACTCTCGCCGTCCTACAATAGACCTTGCTGGTCGACTCGGCTGTACCATTTTATTTGAAATTTACCCTTATTAAACTGCCGAACCTGCAACCATAAAAAAATCACACAATGCACAACAGAATAAAAGGAAACCCGCTTATTTTCGTACAGCGTAATAACTTGAAAAGAGTTTCGGTTTCAATATAAAACGTGCATCCGATACATGACGCTGACTGAACTCATTAACGAACTTTTATTTGACGAAAATGCAGTGTAATGGACGGTGAGTAACGAGAAATTGTTTCACGTAGTAGTAGTGAAACATACTTACAACATTTTACTTATTTTTGTACATTTGGATTGCAATTATCGGATTGTTAACATGTGCTCCTGTAAAAACCTGTGCGGAATATGTGGCTCTTGTACATGCCGGAAAATAGACTAGACTAATGCAATATGATAAACAATCGTTTACGTTGACCTTCAGAAATAAAAATTGGAACAAAATTCTTCAACCATTCTTCAACCAGGGGTGGTACTTCCATTGCCTCCATTGCCCACTTCCATTGCCTCTTTAACCTCGCTTAAAACCTCAAACCGCAGTATTCGATAGAGCGTCTATTACAAATTACAATTTCGATATTTCTAAACTCTTATCAATACTTAGCAGCCCGGAGAAAATTAATAATAATTAACAAAAAGGATATATAAGCAAAATAATCAAACCATCATTCGTAGCTATTTCCTGAATCCTGTAATTAGAAAAGTTCGCCGAAATTTGAAGAGTAACTCTTCAATATGCAGTATTTATATCTTGTCCAGTTCCACGTAAATTTATAAAAGCCTCGAAGGCCTCAAAATAGAAGTTATAAAGGATGGGATTCATTTGCATACGGTTTTAGATATCTAACGCGAACATTAAAACTTGTTAAGTGCATTCGATATATTTACGATGTATCTGAAAAACGCACACGAATTTTATTTTATTTATCTACAAAGTAAACATACAGTGATTTACGAATTAGTATTCTAAATTTAGAAAATTATAAATAGTACGGCGTACGTTATTTTACATGTATATGTGATCAAACATGCAAAAAAAAATATTGTCCGTATGAAATGTGTGACGCCACGGCAATCTACCCTTTTTCATTCGAGCCGCCTTTGAGAGGAGACGGCTAAAATAGCAAAATGCCTTGTAACTCGGATATTTCGGACACAAGCAAATGTACGAATTTCCTGGCGAACCATCGTACATGCTAAATATATATATACGAATTCCATTTATAACATGACAGTCTGTTTGTTGAGGACATATTTGTAAATGAGTACGGTTTGTCAGTCGGAAGTGCGAAGCAAATTCTAGCTATTCTAAATTCGTAGTGGGATGTCTATTTTGGGTCAGCATGGTGATCAAACACGTTCAATAATTACGTTGTCACACGGAAAGAAAAGTTTTAAAACAAGCTACTGAAAAACTAAATTAATACTGACGTATGAGACAACATTTTAGGAAAAAACAGAATGAGAATGAACGCGTAAGAAGCCAAATTACGAGAAGTGAAATAAAGATCCATCCAAATTAACTTGAATATAAAACAGGATAAGATGCTTTCGGAGAATCGGCGAAATGATAGAAAATGAGGTAAAATGTCAAGAACGTTAATTAGTGAATCAAGAAATAAAATGGTTAGTTAACTTACTAACAACACTAATTGGAGACGTTTGTTGTGAACAAACGAAGGTATATAAATAATCATGAATGAACGAAAGCGTAATTTGCGGAAATAAGAAAGAAACGAATATCTTACTGGCACATCGTTTCCTAATCCTCATTATTGTGTTCTCAAGCTGCGATACCAATTTTATTTCACGTTAAATTCCGAAAATTCCAATATTTCCACTTCATCTAAATAGTATAAGTAACAACATCGATAAGTTTATAACCTTCTTTTGTTTACCGAATTCATTCCTGCTTGATAAAACTCATTAAAACAAATATTTTTTGTCTCAAAACTTTTGTTCTATCTCGTACCACTAGTGAGTTATACGCATAAATGAAGTGGAAAATTTCTAAATTTAAAAAATTAATTTTACCCATACAGAGCGAATATTAGCATGTTCCCAAAGTTTCATAATTTTTTGAATTTTCAGGTTCGGGATCACGCCCTTATCAGTGCAGTATTCACAATCGATAAATATATTTCGACTAACACGCAAAAGGCTTTCTTTTAGGAATAAGAAATATAAGAAATATTGTATTATAAAATCAATAAAGTGTCTCTGGTGTGCTTGATTATAAATGAAACACTAAGATGCAAAGAAGAACAAATTCGCAATCGGTTAGATCGACGTTGAACTCGACAACAAACGAACAAGGGCTGAACTCGACATCAAAGGGACAAGGACCTTGTGAACCTTTTATTTTCGCCCATTTACTTATTGCGATTTGATTTACTATGCTACCAATAACAAATTATAAATACATCTATGAAAATTTTACGCGCATCGGTAGAAGTCGTATAAAATGGTAAAACATAAGCGACAGACCTGAACTCCAACATCATCCTCTTTTTATACATAATACACACATAATTGTGTTATATGCATATCTTTACAATAACTACAATTACAATAGTAGAGCCGGGTGGGTACCATCAATGCCTGTGGGTCTACCCAGAATATTAATATTGTTTCTGCACCGGCTACGAATCTGTCAGCCCTGTAAATTAAATATCTTTTAATGGACTCTTTAAATCTGGCACTAAGCTCTCCTTTAATTTATTACACAGGCTTTTTCCAACTTACGTTAGTTTGCTTCTACATTTATGAAACTAAGCGTAGCTTCAATATAACTTTGCGATTATAAAGCTCAGATGCGACGAAGTAATCACAGTGAACAGAGCACGCTATGTCCGTTTAAGTGACGGATTTACCATCGAAAGTTTTTACATTTACATTTTGTATGCGCTGGCTTATGAAGCACTAAACAGTCTGCATGTTCTCCTCATTAAGGCTTAATTCATTAGCACAAGATGTGCCATTTAATTTATTGATAGCATTATTTGCCAACGCCTCCGTTTCGCGTAGAGCTGCCCCAATGTTCATACAAAAAAATTAATGGATCAGAGCAGAAGTTTTGTACAATGTGTCCCCGAATGGGGTACCTCAATCTTGTACATATTCTTACCTCTTACATTTTGAGAAACATTCGATCTTGATACGTTGAAATGTTTTGCGGAGTGGCAACTTAACCAATCATTCTTCGTCCAACACAGCGAAATAAAACATGTAGTTCTACTCTATTTTTGTAATCCTTGGAAATGTAAAACCGGATTTATTCATTGAATTATTCATAAAAGGCATCATTGATAAGAAATACTGTTGAAGGTTAATAAGTAATCAATACGGAACAAATAGCAACAATTTATGTAGCTTTTTTTTCATCACTGAAGCCGATTTAACGTTTTACATAGAATAGCCAGATGGAACGCGAGTTATGTAATTGGTATGTCGCCAAAGTGTCACTTACGCATCTGTATATTGACGACTAACATTGATCTTGAAATTCGACGTCTCATATTTGCATTAACGTACCATTACCGCGTATTATCGTATATTAAACTTCAAGATTACAACTTGACCGAGCTAATTAGTACAGCCTTGATCTATTAACCGTAACACTGATACTTGGCTACATTAAGTTCAAGAGACGAAATTCTAAACAGTACGAAACTATATTCAGTGATTGATTTATTTCTTCGCTGTATTACAATTACCGCATACATACATTCCCTTAATTTCGATTTA
Source organism: Marronus borbonicus (assembly GCA_902655005.2). Classification (NCBI taxonomy): domain Eukaryota; kingdom Metazoa; phylum Arthropoda; class Insecta; order Coleoptera; family Scarabaeidae; genus Marronus; species Marronus borbonicus. Next base: position 697,268 of record LR737393.1, on the reverse strand, counting down.
ATTGTCCCACATAGTTTCTACAAGGCAATTAAGAAATGATGTAGTGAAAACACATAAAATCTTACATTCTTTTCAATCTAGTTAATTAAAAAACGTGAAATTAAATGTAATACGCATCAATAGAAATTAGGGTCCTCGTTTCTTTTGTTATCAATAATAAATAAATAATAAAATCATTTATTGCGAATTATTACTAATATAAATAGTTATTTTTGAGCGAGTTTATAAAGACAAGACTCCTAAGTATTATCCTGAATAATAATAATAAAAGAAAATAATGTACGAGGGAATTTCGAAAATTACCTGGTTTCGACAAGGGATAATTGAAACGACATTTTTTCTTTGTAAAAGTAACTCTTGATGAGAGTTCTGTGAAGTTATCAAACAGATTCTTCAATTAGTTTGTGAAGGACAGTCATTTAAAGTAACCAACTTTTATGATTTAACAACAATTGAAAGAATAGAGTACATAGCAGCGATTAAATATTTGTTTTTGAAAAAGCAAAGGAATGGCGAGATAAAGGTGAACTCAGTAAAGTTTATCATAAAACGTTGGACAGCTGAGTTCAAACACCCCGTACGAGCATTTTTTATGAAGAACGTCCAGGTAATCCATATGAAGTCACCACGTCCGAAATGATTGAAAAAATTCACGATATGGAAATGAATGATTGCATATTGAAAATGCGTAAGATTGCTGAGGCTGTGGGCACCTCAATTGACCGGGTGCTTACGATTTTGACAACTGATTTGATTGTAAGGAAGCTTTCTGTATGTCGGACGACTATTGACGAAACATGAATTAATATTCGTCCAGCATATTCGCCAGATTTTGCCCTCAACGATTATTTACTATCTTTCGGGTGTTATCGCGTACTTGATGTTTGATTTAACGTTTCGCTGATCATGCTGTCAGTTTCTTTCTGACTTTAGATATCTTCTGAAGAAGCTGATACCATAATCAGCGAAACATCAGGTTAAACATCAAGAACTCCCGAAAGACATTTCTACTATGGATTACGAAAAAATGCCTCGGCGGAAAAGTTTTGGTTCAAACGATTGCAGAAACAAACACTTATTTTGCAGAGTTGGAGGAATTGTATTTTTCAGATGCGTATGGACCCCAAAATCATAAAAAAAAAATATTAAAACTAAAATAAAGTACTAAATTTACAAATACGATTGCAAGGCAACGAGCAACATGCATAAGTATGAATCTAATAATAAAGCAGTATTTCTTTGTATTTTTGGCAAAAATATAATAAAATACATCAACACCTTTTAATTTACAGTACCAGAAAAAACTTTTGAGCTTATATAAAACTCTACATATTGTAAAGATTTCTATAAGTATATGTAGAGTGTGTGCTTTGGTGTACCTGCATTTAGGTTTAGTTTTTCTTAATTAGAAAAGACAATTTTTTAATGTTTAAAATATTACAAACCATCAACACACATGTCGTGAATTTTTTATAAAATTTGAATCAGTGCCAACATTTCAAAATTATTAAATATAGTTTTAAAGGACACTCTTTAGAAGATGAAAATAATTTATAAATAGAAATAATATAAAATAATATGTATTTTATGGAATAATACAATATGATATTTAAAAAAGTCAGCACACCGTTCGAATTGTATCATACGTGATATCCGTAATCCATATCTCTTCCCAGAACTAGGCCGTGATTACCCCTCTCCACAAAAGGCAATTCTTACAAATATCCAGCAGTTCCGATGGTGTTCAAACGGGTTTGACTCCAAACCGATCTACCTTGTACATTGGAGGAGGACTTCTGGATTTCCTTGCCTATGCGCGTCAGAAAGGGGGTCACCAGAGAGTAGAGCCATCAACATGTTCCTAGCCTTACAATATTTATTCTTAACGAACTCGATATGCGGACCCGAAGTAAATCGCTGATCTAGAAATAGTCCCAAATATCTGGCGCACTCTATGGGATTATAACCTCCCTTTCCTCTTTGCTTTTCTCTTTCTTTCTTATTTAAGTAACAATACATTGTAAAAAGACCTTGTTCCTCGTGCAAATAAGTATGCAATAGATGTTCTTAGTTCCGTTGTTAAAATTTCTATTACACTCCAATCTCCTACTGCCATGTAGAAGATTTCTTGAACAACGCTTCGATCCACCCATTTCCAATTATACCAAAATTGATACCAAAACGACAAAATTGATTTATGTGAATCTTTACTAACGTCGCTCATGGCGAACTTACATAAACTCACACGTTTAAACCTTATTTTAACATCGGAAACGGGAAATATGTTTACATTTGCCTCCTTTTCGAATCTCAGAAACAGAAGCACGTGTCATAAGCAACTGTTGAACACTCCGATTAGGAAGAAAGATAAATGGCAAACGAACACAACGGCTGCTAATTGTAGCGGCCGCCTTTTTTTAAGGAAAAACACCCACGTCAAAAACAGAGCGTCGTATACTTGGATGGTTACAAAAATCATTCCGCACAGCATTGATGTGAATAGACAATCTATCAATGTCAACCTAATGCTAAGCGATAGCGTATTATTTCTATTCCCGGAAATCACGTTTTTTGTTCGTTCGCCTGTTTGCCGGGTAGTGCTATTTGGGGATTTTATTCACTCGTACCTTTTATACACAATTTCGGTCTTAAAACATTTATATTTGCAAAGAAAATGTAAATGCGGATTGGGAGTCGGTCCTATGTTCGCACCTACCATGGTCTGATATAATCGGAACGGTAGAAGAGATATTCGTGCATTACTCAAATACGTATTAGACCGTCAATTCCCTCTTCTTCTCCAAATTGAGGTAAATGATCCAGTTTCCAGAGAGACCGTGGCGGTTGTTGGTGCTGTAAGACAACGCCTTGGTTTCCCCGTGTAGCTACTTCTGTTGCACAGTACAGTATACGCGATATACACTGCCGTTCAGAGAAGTTCGGTCGGTTGGTAAAAAACATGAAAAGGTTACAGAAACAAACGAAACTAAAAACAAAATGCAATTTTATTGTATGTACAGGTAAAAAATACAAAAATAAATAAATAAAAAGGTATTCTGGCCTAATATAACATACTGAACATTATATCTTTTTTTCATCGAAAAAACTTCTTTTGCTGTTAATCACCGCTCGAACTATTCTAGGCATTCTTTCGATAAGTTTTGTTAAAATGGATTGTGGAATATTAATCCATTCATGTTGCAGAATATTCCGTAAATGTTCTTCTGAAGTTGGGCATATTTTTCGGATCCTCCTGTCCAGTTCATCCCACAACAACTCTATAGGGTTCAAATCTGGGCTTTGTGGGGGCCATGTCATTACTTCCAGGGTGTGCTGTTCTTCTTGCTCCTTTAGATAGTTCTTACACACTAACGCATTGTGTTTTGGGTCGTTGTCATGCATGAATGTAAAGTTATGGCCTATATACGCAATCCTGATGGCACTGCATGGTTCTGGAGTATTGCAAAATAATTTTCCTTCCTCATTACACCCTGCACTCTGCATAAATCTCCCGTCCCAGCAAAGGAGAAACTACCCCACACTAACACAGAACTACGCCCTTGCTTCACTGTAGGCACGATGCAGTTCGGGATCACTTTTCGGTTTTAGATCTTCGGACATAAACTCGAATGGCAATGCGTCCATGAAGGTCCGCTTGTTGAAGTCGACGATTTACCGTACTCGCCGAAACTTTTTCTTCACGGCCGCGATTGACTTCGGCTGCTATTTGTGACACTGTTAATTTTCTTTTGCGTTTGCTTAATAATACAATTCTCCAGGACGAACGCGATTTTCTATATTTTCAGTTGTCCGATATCGCTTTATGATGTCATTTACTGTTGAACTTCTCATATTTATTTTTTCAGAAATTTGTCGCCCCGAATATCCTTCTTCAAACAGCGTAATAATGCGTGAACGTTTTTCTACACTGGTAGGCTTGCCATGTGCCATTTTGAAGTAAATTTTCTTAAAACTTTCGAGCAAAAACGACACCAACACACGTTTAACAGTAAAATGAAGCAAATTTACATCTTTACGCTTGTGATAAATAAACAAGAGTGATACTGCGGTATATTTCCTAAATATATTGTTCATTAATAATCCCCAAACAACCCGTTTCAAAAGATCTGTACTTCCGAGAAATTCTTGGAATGGTAATAAAAGGGACTTTATTGTGGTTGTCGCAATATTTCTACTTTACATAATAATTTATGGCTTTAATCGCTTAGAAAAGAGTGTACGCTTAATATTTTTCTAATTTTATGTATTAATAATTGTATACAGTGTGATATAATAGAGTTTTATTGTATGACTGAACTTCACTGAACGGCAGTGTATGTCCAATAACTAAACGGAAAAGAAAGCGGTTTAATCTGTTAAATTTAATTAATAATAATTAAATCAATAACGGATATAATAAAATCCATATTATCCTGGTTTGTTTCTGGGTGGGGAAACCAAATACGTAGTAATACGATGTAGGAATTATACGTGATTCGCTACTTATCGATCATCCTATGCTGTATGCGTAGGATGATCGATATGATGATCATTACTGATGAAACGGTTTTTGGAAGATACTGTATGATGTCTATTACGCCATCAAAAAATTTTAGCTTTCTACTGTATATACAATAGACGCAATTGTTACAATTGCAGAAAGTTGAGACGCTCTGTACTTGATGTGATGACTTTTGCTTTGGTAGAATCAACGACAAACTTCTAATTCTACTTACCAGATTTGGGAAAGCTTTTGGTAAAAAGAATCTTCCATACACCCGAATATTTGTCATTCAGGTAACTACTTATCTCTGGTAATATACGTGCCATATTGTCATTGTCTTTTTTGTTCAAACATCTTTCTTTTTGTTAGTATCAATTTAATTGCCTTAAATTTGATCTCTGTATCATTTCCTATAAGATAGTTAATTCTAAAAATTACATACTACCGAACTGACAATTTACTGAAGATCTAAGAATATATATTTCGCACAGTGAAGAACAAAAGCTATACAAGAAATTATTAACAGCATTACACTCGACCATTGATGAACGCCAAGGCAAATAGCATTTGTTTTCAACATTAACGTACATATCTTTCCAATTATTGCCGAAGAACAAGAAATATTTTTATATGTCCGTATCACGCAACGATAACTCTTTTAATTGCACACGCTTTTAATCAGTCACAGTTCTTCGAAAGTGAGAGCGTTTATCAGACATGTTGTACATTTCGTTTGAGGTTCTTATTACTGAATACAAGTTCGTTACTATTTTTGTCATATGGTGTGTTTTAATTGATAGCAATGCTCTCGGACGGTACTTTAAGATGTACCCGTAAATAATTAATAGGTAAGTGATTATGTTGTAATACTTATGATGATTTATGAATCAATAATAACAACAAATACTCTCTCCGGCACAACACTCGCAAAGAAAACAGAATATCAGTTTTCTCTATAAATGTAGAAGTGCGGAGAATGTCTGTACATATTCTTAGACTCGTCGAACAATTAAAGCAAATTGTTGCGTTCTCCCGATTTAAAGAATAAATACTGCTGGTCGCCTGCGTTATGAAAAGAGAGGACCGATTGTTTTTGTCTGGATGTATGTATATTTTTTCCTATTTGCTCGCTTATTCATGGGCAAGGTAAGGCAGGTAACTAAATTTTTGCAGCAACATGGTAATTCGTTTCATGGTGTTACCTACCGGTTTCTTCGTCGTCTTCTCTATCTTTACCATCACCGTTCAATACTTCTAACGATGCAATGAAACGCAGCACCTGCATACGTATTTATAAAACATTTGAGACGAAAGTCAATTAGAGAGGCTACTCATGAAGAATTAATGAATTAATTAATGTGACTTTGAACATTTATTTTGTTTTTGCTATGAAGTAAATTAATTTTCATCGGCAGGTTTATGCTTTTCAACTTTTAAATGAATTTTTCTAAGACATTATATGGCGGGCCCAACAAAGTATCGAAACTTAATTTATTTAACAACCACCTACTGCTCTTGATACCAACTTAAAATAAATTCGCAAAAACTCACTTATCTTGAGACATCAACTTGATTTAGTTGTCGAGCCATGGCAAACAAGCATGTCTGTAAAGTATTGCGTACTGAACACCTAAACAATCCTAATTGCACCGCAACTTATCTTAAAGACCGCTAGATACGGTCCCCTAATGACAGTCCCCATATTTGGCTCATCAACAATACAATGCATATCTTGCTGATTTTTTATCTTAACTGATCCGAAGTTTATAAAATTCTGTATTATTGGTTTAACTGCGTTTGGCGACGGCTTGCATTCTGCATAAATAATAAATTTAAATAATCTTCCTTTGTTCGCTGGCATTCTTTACAACAGAACACTAAGTGATAACCACATTTTTCATCAATGCTGGATTGTTTCGTATTGATTATGAAGACTAACTTAGACACACCAGATCTTACAAGTTGCATCTGCATTGGTGCGTACTCTTCTTTTTGGAAGGAAATTGGATTACGATACATATTTTCCTAATTACATTGAAAAGGATCCATTTTAGAGGAATATGAGATTACTTCTATTTTTTTTGTAAGAGCAATTTGATAAGAACGAAAAAAATAGATAGATATTTTAGAAAAATTAAATTTCCACACTTTTTGCATTTGAAAATGTAACCCTAATCAAC